>JAOWBN010013997.1:0-10877 GCA_028565015.1 Pinguicula moranensis
GTTTTAACGAGGCAACTTTGGCATACTCTTGAATCCAGAAGAATTCAATGAGAGGACTATAAAATATCCCTACTCAAAGAGATTACAAAAGTATGTATCCCTGAAAATTCGGTCAATCAAGGGGGAGTGTTATACGATTTTGGAGCTCAATTTCATCGTCGATTTTATGGCCAAACAAGGTAAGTTTGGCTAACCCTCATCTTAGAACATGGATTAAATACGATTTTGGAGCTCAATTTCAAGTTTGGTCCGAATTTGAAAATTTCCGAAATTTTTGAAATCGACTCTTTTGATCCTACAAATTTGCGGCGTGAATACATTCAAGGAGTACACCAAAGAGGGGATTACATTTTCCATCTACATTAATGAGACCTCATCATCTATCCACGCTTTTCTCGCTATGAGTGGCAAAAAGGTCAATAAGTAGGTGGAGGCGGACAAATTCTTCAGAGAGCCCATGTTGAAATCTGGTACCATCGTGCATGTATTAATCTTGCTGGTGGTGTTGAAACCGATCTTGCTGGTAGTGGATTTCTTGTCGTGGGAATCGAAGTTGTCTTCTCTGACATTGGCCTGATCTATGTAATTTGCAAATTTTTCAGATCCTTGAAGGAACTCCATGCTACACTATGTGTCATGAAAACATGATGTGCAATGGAAGCTAAAAAGGGTGTGTCATAACAAAAATTTATGAGTTTCTTTCCCAAGAGTCCATGCTGATTTACATAACTTCAAAGTAAGAGTTAAAAGAAGTTATACCTCAATTTGAAGCTTTTACAAAGCCCTTGAAGGTAGTTGCATTTGTAGGTATCCAAATGTTCATCCTCTATGGTAGTTCACATCACCACAACTCTTGCGAGCTTACACAACTTATTGTATAACACTATATGTGTGTTTGGAGTGTTAGCTCATCACTTGTGGTCTAAGAATGTGAGAAGAAAAATTGCACAAATTTTTACCTCAACACAACTTCTCCTCGAGTACAAATGAGAGAACTTCTCATTTTCTTTTACCAAGACACAAAAATGTATAAACTTCTTCACAAATGATAGTATAAAGGTATTTATAGCGTTTTTTATGGCCTTGAGATGCAAACACATGTCCAAGTTAGAGGATTAACTTTTAATCCTAGTGATGTCGGAGCATCTGGGCCAACCAAGCCAAACAAGACAGCGCCCAAGACTTCGGACCACATGGATGAGGCAACATTGCGAGATTTGGCCCACCATGAGCACCATGACTTGGCTAAAGAAAGGGAAAGTGAAAGCACCAAGAAAATTGCATTTCGCACGAGTAAATTGACGAATGGCTCGAGGGAAATGACCGTTGGTCAAGACCGGCGTACTACCGCATCCGATGGAGCAACTTTTGTATTGTACGTGCCCAAATTCTATTTTGTCGTGCCATTTTGATTTGGTTGAGTCCAACCAATTTGTAAGGTCCTTGTGAGCACGTGGGTACCAAAGGACCTAAACGACTCTAACACATTGTTCATGGTTCAGATCAACCGTAGCTTCCTAGTTTTTAGGGGTTAGTTTGTGGTAGCTTGTAGTATGTCTCGACCAAAGTTCTTATCCATGAGTTGGACATGGGCAGACACATAATCCTTCTCTTTAGGACACATCAGGGCACCATTGGTCTAATTTTGGATTGAGAAAAAGTCAGTCCTTAAATAAATGGTATGAGCCACTCTTTTTTGGATCATAGAAACAACCTTTGACCGTTCGGTTGTGTCCAGAACTTGGGGTCGAGCAATGAAAGCCTTAGGCTATAAATGGCTTGATCAACCCTCGGTCTTTTTATTCAAGCATTGAGAGTACTTCAATAAAATCATAAGCTTTCACTGATTTGAGTAAATCCCTGAGTTTTTGTCCGACACAATATTTCAAGTGTCATCCTTGCATCCGTGAGCACTTGTGAGTTTGTAGGCCCTAGAATTATCATAATTCTAGCCCGACAACGCATAGCCATACATGTATACATGGTTTCAACTACCCATAGTTTTGATACATGGTTTTGTATAACCATTCCATTCAATCATTTTATAAAACTCTTTGTATATGAACATCTCATTACATGTAATTTCATTGGATATGCATCATATGCATGTAACTCAACTGAAAGAAAATAACCACTAACTTTATATATCTCATATATGAAGTATAGCTTTTTCCCACTAACTCATTTATTGGATTCTAACAATGATCCAACTAAGATGGGTTTTTGATGTATTAAATATACATCCCACAAATTTTTGGTTATTATGTTTGTGATCTCATAATTACAAACAAGTTTTTGAAGTTTCATCCTCCATACTTTATCTTAATTACATTTTGATCCCTCAAGAATTTGATGTTACTGTGTGTGACATTATGGGTTCCCAATAGCTTGACGTGAATCCAGAATTAACATAATCTCGTATTTTGGGTAATGAATTAAACTTTTTTAATTCATGTCCATAAACCATGAGTGATATTTAGCAACATATCATGGCCACCCAAGTATTGGGAATAGTCATTAAGAAAACTTCCCGTTCAAGAACTAACTCCCATGTAATTAATATTCTTTCACATTGTTCATTTCCCAATCTAGCATATAGAGATTATTTGTCATTCTCTTTTGATATATGCGAAATATTTTTTATATCGGAGATCATGGTCTTCGAGTATTGATTAGAAACTCTTTTCTAATTACTCGTACTTTGATCAAAGGTTTCTTCATAATATTTTATAAGTGGCCATAGAATATCACATCCTAACTATTTAGGAGTGGTGAACCTTTATCGATTCACTCCCAATCCTTTCACACTTCCGAGGATTCTGACTCGAACTTCTTATTTTTTTCATTCGGCATCTTGTTTTGTGATACAAGGAGGAGAGTAGGAGTTTTCTGCCGCCATGAAAACTGGTGCATCTCTCTCAGCTCATCTATGATATTAGAGGCTTGATAACAATAAATATTATATTGGTCTTATGATTTGCAGAAAAAAATCTCTCGAGCTACACCTCATCTTTTCACTGTTGAATCCATTAATGAGGTTGCTGCATCCAGATTTCTATCTTGATATGATAGCAAGCTACCTCTCATAACATCGTTCACATCCTGCGTCCGAATTTATATCTTGATATGACAGCAAGCTACCTCTCATAACATCGTTCACATCCATAAATTTAAATCACAGATTATGAAAAACGAGTTCTGATGGGATTTAGTCATTTGTATCAGTGGCCTACTCTCGCCCACTAAATTCATATCAGTGATCCATTAGGCATCCCATATTAGGTAGGATCAAATTATTTTTTTATTTACCGATAAATTACACCCGTATGTAACTGGGAATGGGCCTAATTGATTGATCTTAGTGTACAATACTAACAAAATAAGAGAAAGGTGGAGTTAAATTTTTCGTGCAATAAAATACACATTGTTGATGTTGTCATTTGTCAATAATAAAGTAAGGGCTATTACTTATGTATTAATCTTGATCACTGATGACACTAGCAATAAAGTAAAAATTATATATGGACTCAGCTATATTTGGAGAATTGTTTTGGCAATCTCCGGTCTCAGATCACGAAAGGTTTTATCATGTGTATTTTAGAAGAACCTGAAGGAAACATGTGTAGAAAAAAAAAAATATGCGAAGAAAATCATTGGCTTGCGGGGTTTAGATTCCCAAGGGGTGGCAGGTTTGTCGAAAATTTAAATTTGAGGCAGCAACTAAATTTTGTCCACGTAATATATATATATATAAATCAAATTAAATCAAATCAAACATTCCCCATATATTTCGTTCGAAATATAATTAGGTCTGGGGAAGTGAGATGTACATAATCGTACCCTTATCACTAAAGAGATTGTTTTCACGTAATATAACACTGCTTAATATTATTGTAATTATATCCTTTGTAATTTTCCAATATTCAAATTTGAAGGGAAAAATAATAGAACTTGTAGATTTCAGTGCTGCTTCAGCATGTCCTGCTCTCAATTATTATTTTCACTTACTACTTGATTTAGGTCTAATCTGCTATTTGAGATATGAAAGGATCTTGAAACCCGAGTACCGTAACTCCCTCTCAAAATCACTGTCCTCGGGTTTCAAGATAAAACCTCTCCTTGGAGTTATCTGATCATTGTATTGACTAGATGACAGGAGCTGACAAGGCCGTTGTAATTGAATCAGGACAGTGGCGACCACAACTTGCATAACTTACTCCAGGAAGAAAGGACAAAGATATTCTCGAATAACTTGCCTATAAATTGGGGGCAAATGGATATTATAGTACAAGCAATACTGAGATATATCTATTCATTCGATATACTCCAGATTCCAAGGATTGTTGTTGTTGAATCAATAAGTAGTTTTATCACTGTGCTTTTCTTGTCTTGCTAATGCTTGATTACCGTTTTAAAACAAAGAGGGAAATATGATACTACTATGTTTGTACACAAGGCGAATTTAGCCCAAAATTTGAAGGAAAGGGGACTTTTTTTTGGGGTGGTTGTGGTAGGGGCCAGGGCCCTAGGGGGACAGCCCAGGGCCAAGCTCCTCCCCCACCCCTGCTTAGATATGTCTGTGGTTGTACGTGCACAAGGAATTATGTGCACCCGTTGACTAGTTTAAATTATGATGGTTAAATAAATGGTATATGATTAAAAAAATTGTTTTACTGAAAATTAGCATTATTTAGTAATTCTCGAAACAAAACTGAAAACTCTCTTTATTACCAGAACGGGGGGTGGGGTGGAGGACAGAGCGTGAAATAGAGAGATTCAATTGAATTTAATTTGTACACTAGAATAAAGGGAAGCACCCGCCGCACCCGGTTCAGCCCAAGGTCCACAGCCCACAGCCCAAGAACCATAATGTCATTTGTTTACTACAACAAAATAGAACCAGGATTTTTTCTTTCCCTGCGTCTGGTCTGGATATACTTGTTATATATGAGGAAAAGAACTTTTAATAGCAGGATTGATTTCGCTTTGAATATCTTTTGTTGGGTGGTTATGGATGTAGTTCGCTGGGATTCTGTCACTTCAGTGCTTCACAAAGGTATATTCATCAGCTCTGATATTGGTTTATGACCTTATCTAGTATCCTTGGATAGTTATCTTGGTCCTATGTCATTTTAGCTTCAGATTTTGAGAGATCTGCCGCGGTGAAGTTTTTCCTTGTTAGCTTTCTGTTCACTCGATGTTTGCCTTGTTTGTTAAAGTTGCTGTTTGTTCAAGTGCGTGTGTGATGCTTGCTTCGAGTTCATAAAGTTCATATTTTTCACGTATTTGTGTGTATTTGATGTAAAGTATTTCTTATACCGAATTTCGTTTTGCAAGTGCTTCATTCCTCCTCGGAGAAGAAATCAATTATAATTTGCAATTTGAGTTGTTTAGTCGATCATCAATTAGAAGTTTAAGTTGGAAGACTTTATTACTCTGCAGGATTTGGCTGATTTAGAATCAATACATAGACTGCAGTTATACCACTAAAGATTCTGCATTTAGCTCAACTTCTTCCTTATTTAGCTATCAAAAGGGAATATACAAAGGATAATGTACTTGTCCAGAATGGGAGGGCTGATGGAAAACTTGGTGGTGCTTCAAATGTAACTTTAAATCCAAATGCCACAGTTTATTCCTATAGCACTCAAGTTACCCACAGCAGGCAATTGCGCGTTAGAGGCATCCTCAAAGTTAGTTGCCTTTGCTGCTTCGACCCCAAGGAAAGCTGTATTTGATAGATCAAAGTCGTCAGTTTCATTTACTTCCTATGATGAAGTTCAGCTGTACTGGCAGGATTAGCTACCAGATGAAATCACTCCGAACTTTACAGTCACGTCCGGAGATGATGTCCAAGGGATTAACAACTTATCTTTTCCAGGCTTATCATTGACTGATATAAATGAAAGTTCAATATTTACTGCTTCAAAAGGCAGTGACTTTGTGTTGAAGGAGCAGCAAGAGTTGTCAGCTCCTCCTGTTAGCGGGAACAGTTTGATGGAGAAGTTGTCCTATGCCATTTCATCTTCTGGAGAATATCCCTTACCGGTAGGTTATCATCATTCACTAGCTAAAACCTTCCATCAACAGATTGTCAACAATGATCAGATTCCTGCTAGAGAAGGATCTCACAGTGAAAACACAAGGAATGTTTCTCTGTCTGACCTTTCTAATCAGCAGTTATTAAAGGCCAATCCAGATGTGAGCCCTTTTAGTTATTATTTTGATTGAATGTTATTTTATATTATATTAAATATTTTTAACTTTTATTTTTTTAAATATTTAAATAAAAAATATTTTTTTATTTTTTAGCAAAAAAAAATAACGGCAAAAAAAATTGGCCCCCTAAATTTTTTATGGTATTTTAGCCCACCCTAATTCTTAGGGCTAGTTCCGCCCTTGCCCGTTTCATAAACGAGCGGGCTTGCACCGGCCTGTTTATAAAACGAGCCGGCTAGCACGGCCCGTTTAAATTGAAATAGGCAAGGCCGCAAGGCGGGCTGGGAAACCCAGCCCGCCAACCCGCGATGGGCGGGGCAGACTAGCCAACACTAACCCACACGTATTTTACCACGTTTTCATGCCACGAGACGATACAATAAGAACGCTGGATCCGCACAACATATCACCGTGGCGCTAGGCATTGCCTATTTATCGTACCATGTCGTCGTGCGAATCTAGATTGGCCGGCCTATCTGCCATCCCCAATCCAACCTTTTTTATTTTTATTATTTCATATTAAACCATTTAAAACAAACGAATCAGCCAAACACATCCCATGCTACTAATCACGCCTGGCCTGGCCAAAATCTAGATGGTCTGTGTTAGAGATATTTATTTGTAATAGTTAGACTTTTTTGTAATAGACTAACTAAAGTATGTTTTGTAATATTGTAGATTTAATAAGTAGGTTTTGTAATAGTGATAATATTGCCTATAAATAGGCTCATGGACACACAAATATTTGTGGTGGTTCATACGGTTCAATTGCAATAATGAGATTCTCTCCCCATCTCTTCTCTCTCATCTTCACACTGGATCTCTTCTATGTGTTCTTCTCTTCTACTTATCTTTATTCACGTAGAACTTCACGCAGAGATAATAAATCTCAATCAATCTTCAAACATCTTCATGGTATCAGAGCAGGAATAAAGAACAAGGCTTAACCACCTATTTATTGATCCTCTTTTAGTCTTCATTTTTCTGTTTTTCGCTCATTTTCTCGAGATTTTTGTAATGTTTTTTGTTGTTCTTCATCTCCCTCCACCGGCCAGTCAGTATACCGCCCAAGGATGGCGATGTCGCGGCGGTGGGCATGAGGAATTTTCGATTTTCTTCATTTCTTTTCTTGAATGTTTTTTTTTTCTCAGATCTGGGAGCTACATCTCTCAAATTTGCATTTTCTTTACACCAGTCGGTTTCTTTTCCGACTAACCGCGGTGGCTGACGGCAAGTTTCATCTCAAAATCTCTTTGATTTATTTGGTAGCTTTTGGTTATGTTCGGATGTCTCTCTCTTTTCTATTTGTCCAATTCCCCTCAAAAAAAAAATTTTATTTTTTTTTCCTCACTCTCAAATTTCAACCACAACATTTCTCTCTTCCCTTCTTGACTTTCCCATGTGAATCTCTTCTCCTGTCCCATCTATCTCTGTGACAATGATATCTCCTTTCCCATGTGATTTCTTCAATTCAAGTTTCTGTCGGCCACTTTCTCATCTCTTCATTTAAATGCGAGACCCACCTATCACTCATATCCATCATTACCTTTCAAAGATCCCAACTGTTCCTTTCATCGTGAAGTTGATTTATTCAAAGGCTGAACCACCACCCTACAGTATCATTGCTGTAGTTTATTAAAAAAAATCAAGAAAAAAAAGTTCATATGTTCCATTCTTTTGTTCCTTATTTAGAGGATTATTTTCAAGCTTCACTTCCCGAATGTTTGCTTGTAGGAGTGTTAGAGATATTTGTTTATAATAGTTAGACTTCTTTGTATTTTCTTTCTTGTTTGCAGATTATGTCCAATCTTTCCGTCGGTTTCACCGGACGTAAAGATTGTGGGGGAGTGTTAGAAATATTTATTTGTAATAGTTAGACTTCTTTGTAATAGACTAAAGTATGTTTTGTAATATTGTAGATTTAATTGGTAGGTTTTGTAATAGTGATAATATTGCCTATAAATAGGCTCATGGACACAAATATTTGTGGTGGATCACACGGTTCAATTGCAATAATGAGATTCTCTCCCCATCTCTTCTCTCTCATCTTCACACTGGATCTCTTCTATGTGTTCTTCTCTTCTACTTATCTTTATTCACGTAGAACTTCACGCAGAGATAATAAATCTCAATCAATCTTCAAACATCTTCAGTCTGGACAGACCATTTTGGCCCCGGCCCAAATGCCTATATCTTAATGTAGGGATGAATAGCATGCTACTATCCTACCAAATATACTTCATCCTAATCCCCAACCATTTCACCTAATGGGATTAACGAAATGGTTTTCACGAAAAGCATGGAGTGATATGATAGAATAGAACCATGGATCCTTTGGCACAAACAGATGAAAACAATTTGGGGACGGCACAAGTCCTTTTAAATTTTCGTAGTGCCATAATTTCTGTAAATGCTTCTTCTGCATGCGTTCTGATTGAATATTACGAGGTTCAAATTGCTGGAAAATCTTAGCTGCCTCCTAAAATGTTAGATGTATTAAAGCCTCCAAACGATGTAGACTCTCTCAATTAGAACGCAAAAGAGAGATTTGAACAGAGAGGAAAGAGAATATGAGTAAGAAAAAGAAAGCAACGATGACTACGGAGAGCGTGTGTAGTTTATAAAACTTGTGGCTTTAAACTAGAAGCTGATGCAACTCAAGCAACAGGAAATGAGACCTTGATCTTGTATCTTTGGAGAAACTTTCAGAAAGTTGATGCCCTACTTTACCTACCTACTATGAAGTCCTGGCACAAGACGTGCAAGAGACTAGCAATCCGAACACAAGACATAGTAGAGATGGAGGTGCTGAAAGAGCGTAAGGGATGATGCAAATAAGGTTCACTTCTGGTATGAGAATAACATGATTTTGAAACACATGGAATCATTTGCCTCCTGAAAGCCTGAGATGCATTAGCGCCCATTAGTTACTTCGGGAGTTGGTGCGTTGATGAAGGGAGTCTGTTCCTCCAGGATCCATAATAGAAATGATAGTTATGCTACCTGCCAGAAGAAGAGAAGATACTCAAAGATCAATTCAAGAGAGTTACATCTGTCATCAGGTGGTAGAAAAAAGATGCCAATGTCGCCTGGTTGATAGCACTTCATATCTTCCATTTTCTACTGAAACTATGGAGCAGGCATGTATAAATTGTGCATGCATGCTCATCTATGGTACTTATGAGTTGTAAGTTCATTGGTACTCAATGTTTGGTAAGATGGACTCAGTTTAATGGAAGTTTTACTTTATCGTTAAATTAGTGGGAAGTTCTTCAAACTTAATTTCAAAGTCTTACTTATAAATGCAGGCGGTTATGCCCCAGAGGCAAGTAGTTCAAGTTAAGCAAGGAGTTGTTGAACCTGCGATTATAATATAAGAGTTGAAAAACTATGAGGAGAGCAGGAAATTCATGTCTCATACCTATTTGCCATGTATATAGTCGAGCAGAAGTTTATCAAGCTCGAAGTGCCGGCAAAGGAGTTTCTGCAAATGTATCAGTAGCACAGATTATAAGAAAAACATTACACATTAATTAGAACGAGGATTTACATATTCTTCCTTTTCTCCCTCCTGAATATGAGAAAAACTAGTACACCAGAAGTGTAAGACATGGTGCATGGCCTCAACTTTGGCCATTGTAATGTGTTTCCTGAGGTACAGGTCTGTCCCATCAGATATGCAAAAAATTATAGTTTCTTTGGTCGTAAACTACTACCATTACCTTGTCTAAGTATAGGGTCTGCATTTGCACGGACATGTATGGAAAAAGGTATCAGAAAAAGCCCTATGTTTAATGGAGATTCAGGCCAACTGGATTACTCAAGAAATAATGAGCCCATAATAAAACAGTTGGACAAGGCATTTCAACCATGTTTTTATTTGAAAAGCTCCCAAGGTAGTGGCATTGAGGTCATAGACTATGTAATCGGCCAGTAGTGGTACCTTTGATAGAGGAGCACCAAAAAAGTTTGCCTCAGTATCGAGTTCAGGTAGGCGTGAGATCTCAGCCCCACCATGAAACAGTATATATGTAGGCAGTTGGTGAAGGCTTTCTGTTTAAATTCATCAATTGACAAGACAACATAAGACCAGTATAAAATAAAACATCCACAAGGTGCTTGACAAAGCTAAAAAAATTAAAAGAAGCTTTAACCATGGGCTTACTTCGAAGGTGTTAGGTGTGTGCGCGTGCATGATTGTGGGGGTTGGGGTTGGAGGACTGGGGGGGTTGGAGATGCCTACCAAGTGAAATTCCAAACTTGTCAGCAGCATTTGGAAAGAGTCCAAGATCAACAATCCCAAATGATAAATGTTTGTTTGAAAACCTACATAGACTTGTAAGTATGAGACATCATTTGGTACCTTTGGCTTTCCTCCACCATTAGTGAGGGTGATCGATGAAAAAAACATTCCTCAAAATAAAAAGTATAAGACAGTATTTTGAGACAGCACAACATTGTATTGTACCAATTCTACAACGCCAAAAAAATAAGTCAGCATTTTGAGATGATGAGAGGAGATTCTAATGATGAAAGAGTTACTTGTTGAGGACAAATACAAACTTCAACAAAACTCAACAACACAAGAATGGGAGTTCTGGGAAAGTTCAAGACTCACGTGATTGAGAGTTCAGGGAAAAATGAGCTTGATAGTACGC
>JAOWBN010014008.1:0-10877 GCA_028565015.1 Pinguicula moranensis
CCCCCGCCCCGCCCATGACAAGTGATAATTATTTGAGTAATTAGATTAATTTGCTTGAGTTTTGAGAGGAGGGTCGGAGCCAGAATTTTAAGCGAGGGGGCCAAATTTTTTTGGTTTGAGTAGAGACCATGTTGAATCTAATCCGATCGCCTATGCACATTCAAATATTATGATAGAAACTGAAAGAGTCAAAACAAGTAGAATTAACCTATAAAAAAATACAGGATTAATATTATTGTTATATTAGATAATATTTTTGATTAAAAATATTATTTCAACAATATTTTTATCAAGACTTTTTTTTTAAGCCGAAATTCATTAATGTTAAAAATATTTACAGAAAAAGGGTTTCAAAGAGCACAACACGCTCTTGCAAATTACCGATCAAACACACTAGAATAAAATAAATACATCAGTGATATCTATTTTCCTATGCTGAGCGGGTAGTCCTTATCTATAATTTTATTGCTTGTCAAGGGTCATAACTGTCAACTTATCATCCTCTGGATGGTACACAGCTTACCAATGACTTTAGATAAGAGCAACAGGAGTCTTTACTGCCATCTTATCAAACCAATACCCGTGTCTATTATTTTATTACGTGTCAACGGTCATGGCTGTCATCTTATCGACCTATGGTCGGTACACAGCTCGCCTATGACTTATTCAGACTTTTGTTTAGACAACAATTGTAATGATTGCCTCCACAATTTTGCACAAATAATTAGTTTTTATAATAGAAACAAATTCAGAAGTTTGGAATTTGGTTGACTAGCAATCCAAATAAAAATTCAACTTGCAATAAATAATTATATTAAATAATTTTAAAAAAATATATTAAAAACAATATGAAAATAATATATATATATATAATATATTATTAGAACAAATAATAATTGTATATATCATTATAGCTTAGTGGTTTGACGAAGAAGATTTTACTAACCCAACTAAGGTTTGAATCCCGAATGCCTTCTGGTGTAGCTTTTTATTCTTCAAAAAACAGTGGCAAAAAATGGATTCGAACCCTTGGCTATCAAAAGAAAAATTCTTTTGCCTGGATAGTAATTTGTTAACATGAGGAACCAAATATTATTACAATATCTTAAGGGGACCAAAGTGAAAAAAAAAATACCTGTATAATTTTTATTTTTTTTAAAGCTGGTGGACCAAGGCCCCCCTCGCCTGGCCTCTGCTTGAGAGGCTGCATATTTTTTTGGGTATTTAACCGATAAAAAAAACATGAAAGAAGCTTATGGTTTTGGGTCATACTAGTAAATGTGATAATTCACAAAATGAACTTTGATAAAGAAAATGATATAAAATGTCCCAACTTCTACGGGTAACATTTGTCTTGCTATTTTTGTTAGTGCAGTAAATGAAAACAGTAGAGCCAACATAAAACCAGTAGAGCCAAAAAGTGTTAGATCACAATAAATGTAAGAGATTGGAAAAGATTGTGATCCCTATATTCAAGGGATCACACCTTATCTTTCCCATGCTATAAATTCGTGTACTGAGACAATGAGAAATCATCGAATAAAAATTCAAGCCATTCGATACAAATCTAATTACATACAATTCTAACTTGGTATCAGAGCATTGGTGATCGTTTTAATCCCGTGTTCATCACCTACCGGATTCTTACTGAATAAACCATGTCATGTGAAAACAATCTGCCTATGCTATGGGCATCCAACCTCCTACAACTGATGCACTAGCCTCTCAGTGTTCTGCACCAGCCATAACAAACAGGTTGCACCCGCCTTCGGCAGATAATCTTTCCGAGCAGTTTTCCACCCTTCTAAAACAAATACAACCCTTAGACAACAATCAGCCAGTTGCTATTGATTTTCAACCCACAGAAGAAAATTATTCTCTATGGGTACGACTGATGAAAGTGGCCATCGGTGATTGGGGCACCTCAACCACATCATAGGCCACCCCCTCTGCCACCAACTACGGATCCAGCATTCCCGTATTTGGAGCAAACAGATTTGACAGTGTGCTCATGTATTTTCCACAATATGGATAGGGATCTCAATATGTATTTTGTCGAGTATCCCACAGCACGCGAACTATGGATTGAAATTGCCACCACATATGGCAGTGATGGCGGTTCTCTTCAAATCTACAACCTCACAGTCCGGTCTAGCAAACAGAAACAAGACAGTGGCACGTTAGAGCAATTTTTTAGTACACTGCAAAACATTTGGCGAGAAATTGAACGAAGAAAGCCTAACCCGATGACAGGAGCAGCGGATATTGAAATGTTCAACAAACTTCACCAAGAAACTCGGTTATACCAGTTCTTGTCCGGAATCAGTGATGAATTTGATTCGGTCCGCCGGGACCTGTTCAGACTTTCTTCCTTGCCCTCAGCCAAGGCGGCCTACACCACTGTTCGATGGGAGTCCTTACGGGTTGGAATCTTTTCTACTAACTCTTGGATTTCCTCATCGGACATCGGGAGTAGTCTCACGCCATGGGGAAAATCAAACTATGGGAAGAACAAATCGGCCTCCTGGGACACTGGTGTTGATCAAACGAGCATATGGTGTACTCTTTGCCACAAATTTAGCCATACACTTGCCGGATGCTTCAAGAAAATCGGGTATCCCAAGTGGTGGCCCGAAGTAAAAAGATTGGCAGAAAACCGAGTACCTCTTGATCCGCGACATGCACTGTGAGCAACATCGTGGTCACTAACTCCGAAAATACTCAGGAATTGGGATTTGGAGGTCTTGCGGTTCACACATCCATTAAGAATGCAGAGCATGGCGTGAATAGAGAAGAGATGGGTAATCCCTTGCAATTAGACCATTCACGTATTTGCAAGTATAATTTTCCAAATTTTGCAAAATAGTCCTCTAAAAAATATTTGTTACGAGGAGGCCCCAAACCTTCGCTCATTTATCCAGTGAGCCCAAAATCTCTTTCCCAATTGCAGAAAGCCCCCTGACTTCTGGAAGTCTTCAAACCTGATCTTTGCAGTGTCCGAAAATTCAGACTTAGACCCAGATGTACAGGAAAATACAGATTTCACCCCAGATATATAGGAAAATTCAGATTACACCCCAGATGTACAGGAAAATTCAAAAAAACCTCCTATTTTTTCAAATTGGCCAACAACCCCAGTTTGGTCAACCCACAATTTTTCCGACCCGGTTGTTTTAATATTGCTGATGGTTTGGCCTACAGTGCTCATGGACTTAAAATTACTCACGCCCAACCTTGGATATTTGATTGTGGTGCTATAGATACGATTACTAATGATCTGAAAGATATTTGCAAACCCACAATTCCGCTAAAGACCAATATCAAAACAACTAATGGTGATATTGCCCTGGTCCAGGGGGCCAGTATCATTACATTAACTCCTTCTATTAGTCTTACGAACTATTTATATGTTCCTGCTTTGTCTTCCAAGCTGCTTTCTATTAGTCACGTTACGAAATAATTAAATTGTGTTACTCTCATTTATCCACATTTCTGCTTATTACAGGATATCAGGACGGGACCGATAATTGGGCATGGCACTGAACGAGATAGCCTGTACTATGTCGATGAGGTAGCCCACCAGGGAACTTGTATGCTGGCTTGCGGGACTGTCAATAGAGAATACTGGTTGTGGCATTGTCGTCTTGGACATCCTTCATATATGGAAGATTGATGCATTTGGAAGTCTTAATATAATAAATTAAGGGGTTCTCTGTACTTTGGATCAAATATTGATCAACTTTAGGATATGTGTTTGCATCTTAAACTCATGGAAACCTCTATAAATAACCTAATACATTCATATATGGAAGATTGATGGATTTGGAAGTCTTAATATAAGAAATAAAGGGATTCTCTGTACTTTGTTTCTCTGCCCAATAGCATGGGGAAAGGGATAAAACAAATCTGTACTCAATGCGATTTTTCCTCTCATATTCTTAGACATCAAATGTGGAGCTAGCACTCCAAAAACACACATTTAAGTTGTACAAAAGGTTGTATAAGCTTTCAAGGGTCATGGTGGTGTGGACTATCATAGAGGGTGGGCATTTGGAAACCTTGAAGAGTAGACTACTTTAATGATTTTGAAGAAGAAATCTTCTTGAGGTAAAAATGATTTCTTCCCCTTTGAAGTTTAACTTGTGTAAATTAGTAAAGCCATAGGAAAACATCTTTGAAATTTTTGTTATGCGGGTATAACACACACCTTTATTTATGCTTCCACTCACGCAGGGGCGGAGCCAGGAAATTTGCTGAGGGGGGGCCAAATTTTTTTCGGTTTGAATAGAGTAGGTTGAATTTAGTTAAATCAGGTTCGAGAGTATACGTGTTTAAATATTGCGATAAAAATTAGAATAATCAAATTTATTTTTTTATTTTTTTTGAAATTATTTTATTATCAATATAGGTCGGATATACATATTCAGAAGTTATTACTATCGATATACATACAATAAAATATTTTTTGTAAACTTCGTAATAACTTATCCACTAAAATATTGAACTATATGGAATTGCACGAATTAGTTAACAGATAAATATGAACTTTGCTGACAAATCAATGAATGTTGTCTCTGGCCTAGCGGCTAATTAGCAGGATTTTCCACCTTCCAATGCAGGTTCGAATCTAGTTTGTCTAATATACTTTTCTCTTAATTTGTAAAAAAAAAGTAGTAGAATAATACCTCGCTGGGTTTTGAACCCAGCACCTACAGTTGGCAAGAAACTTAAGCTGAGATGCCTACCAACTCATCTAGGCGAATTTCTATATTTTTATTTGAAGCATTCTGTATACATTCTAAGGGGACCAAATTTAAAAAAAAAAAAAAAATTTCACATAGAATTTGTTTTATTTTTAAATTTTTTTGGGGGACCATGGCCCCCCTGGTCCCCCTGCCTCTGCCTCTGCACTCACATTATATTTCATGACACGTAGAATAGCTTCGAAGATCTTACACAACAATTCCTTGCGTTGCTCCTCCACCAATAAACAATATCAAAATCGCAGTCGAACGAATCATTGTTTTCAGCTGTATGAGCAATATCAAAGGTAGTCGTTAGATAAGTATCAATGACCCAAAATTAATAGCCATTTTATGCAAGAATTTGTTCTTGCATGTTACTTTAATTTCAAGAATATGTTGCATGTAATGATTCTTTGTATTATTCTAACTGTACATGCTTTATTTAATTTTGAATTAAATATGATGAATGATGGTTGATCATGGATTAGAGACCAATATGATTTTGCTTATTATAATAATTGTTATTACTTTAATTTTTGGTTGAATGGATGTAATAGTTGCAAAGGTATTCAAAATATTGCTTGCATGACATGTCTTTCTTCATTTTCTCAAAGTAATTCTTTCCTTATCTTACTCCCCTCAAATATAACTTGGGGTTTCTTAAAGAATGTAAATTTCATTAGTCTAGCGGGAGAAAAATTGTGAGAGTTAGGTTAAGAATTATGTAAATCAAAAGAAGAAGGCAACCAAGATGCAAATTGTGGAGGTGTATGTTCAAATGCGTGCATGTTTTCAAACCATTGGAAACACCCATTGGCAAAAACCTCTAATCTGTTAATGTTCGAGAGATTATTAGAGTACATGATCAATTCACGTTTATATGTATTTATTTAGCATGCATTATGATTTATTAGTATGTGATAATAATAGGACCGTATGCGTGCTAGAAAAATTAAACAAGACTTAAACATATCAAATCCCTCAAACAATGATAAAAAAATAGTCATCTTGATAGTTGGTTCACTTGTTGAGTTTTTCTCAAGGTGACTATTTACCTCGTATGGAGTTTTATCATGAAAGTTATGACTTTTGGAATAATGCTGCTTGACTTGACTAAAACTATTGTCTTGTTGAGTTTCCCTCAAGGCCTTGAGTATTAGAAGTAAAGTCTTGGTAAGGTTGAAGAGTTAACTACCCAAGTAAAAGCAAGGAGTTGCAATTGTTGAGTGACAACTATCCTTGTTAATCATAGTTGCCTTGTTGAGTTTCCCTCAACGTTTGATTATGGTTCAATTGGGATCCTTGACCCGATAAAAGATTAATTAGTCTTTATAATCATTATAGAGGGTTATTGATTTGAAATAAAACAGTGAGAGCAAAATGTATATATTTTTAAAAGTCTACTATATTAATTTTGAATATATACATAAAATAGCAAAGTTTTACTTTACCTTTACGTATTTTGTAGATGTCTTCCACACAATTGAATTTTTGTTTTATTCTCAAATCTCACAAGCTAATTGGTTCTAATTACTTGGATTGGCATCAAATTTGAAAATCTTTCTCAAAACTGAAAAGCTTGCGCATGTCCTCGAGACCAAAATCCAACCCTTAGGAAAAAGGTGCATCTACAGTTGTTCAAATTGCTTATGAGAAGCAGATTGAAGCTTATGAACTTGTTCAATGTCTTATGCTAGCATACATATTTTCAGAGCATCAGAAACAATGTGAGAACTGGGATGTTTATCTATGATGGGGTACCTCACAATTTTTTTTGAGGTTTAGTATGAGATTGAGAAGTTCTACCTAACCAAAAAGTAGTTTAGAACCGAGATCAAATAAGGCTCTTCTATGGATGCCCATGGCGTTACGATGCTAGGTATCATCAAAAGGATAAAGGACCTTGGGAAAAACCTAGAAGAAAGCCTTTATGTAAATCAGATTTTACAATCTCTTCCCCCGAGTTATAAGCAATTCATCGTCAACTTTAAAATAAATAAGATTCAAGTGTCTTTTGGCGAGTTGGTGAATATGCTCAAACATATTGAGAATCAGTACAAAATGGTAAGGTATTTTCTTGCTCGCGTCTTCTGAAAAAGGCAACAAGTTGTCAAAAGCCAAGCTTAATAAGCAAAAATGCAAGAAGTGCGTAGTGAAAGCAAGTATTAGAGTAAAAAAGGACAAGAGACTTAAAAAAGACATTTGCTTCCATTGTGGCAAAGTGGGCCATTGGAGACCCAACTGCAAATATTGTCTCTAATCTTTGAAGAACCTTAAGGAAGGACCTTCATCAGGTATCTACATAATTGATGCACTTTAAACATTCGCTTCTAATGGCTGTATTGGATCCTGCGTTCATATTTGTAATAATTTGAAGGGACTAAAGCAATATAGATCGGTGGCTAAAGGGGAAATGGATACCCGAGTTAGCTCTGGAGCAAGAGTCATGTCTCTGACCTTCGAAACCTATTACCTTAATTTGCCTAATGGGCTTGTACTTGAACTCTATAATTATTATTATGTTCTCGTACTTATTAAGAATCTTATATCTATTTCACGTTTAGACGCTAAAGGACATTCTATTTTGCAACAAAATAATAGTTGTCCTTTTTTGAAAAATGAAGTTACATATTGTGAGACCCCAAGTATTAATGGTGATTATGTTTTGAACATATATTAACCCATACTCAATGTGGATACAAGTATGAAAGACGTAAGTCCTTCATACCTTTCGCAGTGTAGACTTAGTAACGTAAGCAAAGACCAGATTTCCAAAATGTACCAAAATGATCTTTTGGGTTTATTTGATTATGAATCATTCGAGAATTCTGAGTCTTTCCTACAAGGTAAAATGACTAAGACTCCTTTTAAGAGAAAATGAGAAAAGTCGACGAAATTGTTTGGACTTTTACATACTGATGTAAGTTGTCCAATATCGACTAGTTCTAGATGTGGTTTCTTATATTTTATAATATTCACGGACAACCATTCAAGATATGGTTTCGTGTACTTACTGAAGTACAAATTCGAATCCTTTGAAAAGCTCAAAGAATATAAAAATGTTGTTGAGAAATAATTAGGAAAAAGTATCAAAATACTTTGATACGATCGAGGTAGTGAATATTTGAGTATCAAATTTTAAGATTTTCTTAAAGATTAGGGAATCATCGCACAAAGAACTCTTCCATACACTCCAAAATTAAATGGTGTATCGGAGGAGAAATTGTACCTTATAGATGTGGTACGATCGATGATGAATCGTGCAAGTCTTCCGAAATCGTTTTGGGACTTTTCCTTAGATACTACATCACTAGTACTCAACCGTGTTCCATCTAAATCGGTTGATACCAATCCACGCAAGATATAGATGGGTAAGAAATCAAACCTCAATTATTTGAGGATTTGGGGATGTCTTGCTTAAGTGAAGTGGGCGGAATCGGACAAGCTCATAGCTAAGTCCAATAAGTGTTTTTTGGTTGGATATCCAAAAGATTGTCTTGAGTATTTTTTTAATAACCCCGTTGAGCCAAATGTGTTTGTCTCAAGACATCCAAAAGGTGTTTTTAAACCTTCAAATTTTATTTGGGGTTTAAAACAGTGGCAACAAAATTAAGTAGTAGTATGTCTAAAACATATTTACACCATTTTGCACCAATAGCATCTACATAATTTGTAAAATTAGTTTGATCTCTAAAACCCAATAATGGCTCCTACATTAACACAAATGGGAACAATAAGGTGCAAAGTGGTTAATAAAAGTGTGATAATAATTTAGTATAATCATTAAAATATTTTAATAATTTTAAAAGTTGTTCACTCTCTAACTAATGACTTTGGTGTAAATATATATTTTGGTATCTATTATAAATAAAATTATACAATAAATCCTTATAAGGTACGATTTATTGAAATAAAGTATATGTCGAGTTAACACGTTTACGGAAAATTTTATTGGCCTGACATTAGCCTAGATTTTGTAACCAAAAATTTCATTGTATGCTTAATAGGATTGATGCTTAAATCTATACATTTAAGTGCATTTTGTATATATAAATTAATAATATGACAAATACATTGAATAGGATAAAAAAACAACCACCAAAAAAGAAGCACATAATGCCTTTATCAAAAGAAATACAATATACATGCATTATTGTTAGAGACATTATCAAAATAAATACAATATACACGGTGTTATAAATTATATTCTTTTACTATCAACATAATCATAATGCATATATTTTGTCATATACGCTAATATTCTTTTTTGTATTTTTCACTCATTATTTATCCAATGACAAGTCATTTCTGTATAACTATGGTTTTGATGGTGATCAAACCATTATTACTACATATAGAAACTGTATGGTCGAAAAAACTTTACATAAATTAGCTTTTCTTTTCTTAAAATATTTTGTAATGTCACTAGTATGTGATTTACGTGAAACTCTACTATATGTGAGATTTAAACATGTGACCACATAATTTTCTAAATTTAAGCTTTCAGCAAATCTGAAAGGAAGACCTTCTGAACAAGTTACATCTACTAGGATTTCCCTACTTTTATTTTGATTAAACTGAAATAAAATTACTAGTAGAAGATGTACCTGCATCTCTAGTTTAAAGTCCAGTTCAACTGGCGGTAGAACCCCAACTAGTTGAGAGTTGGCTTGTGTATGATCGACACCAAAATCTACCAAGTGCTTAGTCATTACTCGTCTCGCAAAGGAACCATAACCCCATCTTTAAAAAAAATCAAAATTTGGTAATAAAATTTTAATTTTTTAAAATTTAAAATAAAAATGTACTTTATTGTGGCGAAGCTTCTTTTGACATAACCGACAACACCCCAAAAAAGTTGGTCCCTCTTTCCGAATTTGGAATTTTTTCAAAAAATTTTGTAAAAATTATGGAGGTATTCATTTTCTTTGGAGCCCCTTTTTGAGTTTGAGTCACTAGAGTATAAAGGGGTGGACGACTACCATGCGCACGAGAAGAAGATGGTGTTACCGCTTTCTTTGCCTCCGAACCGGTAGTAGTAGTAGTATGATCGACTTGCCCAACTCAAATTTATATCAATCAAATTTTCAACATCACTATCAGCGTCTTGAATTTAGGGGATGAAGAAGTAAAAATTATTGCGATAGGAAAAAAAAAGCTGAAATATGAAAACTGATGAAGAAAATGCATTGGAATAAAGGTTTCAAGGAGAGTAAATAGCTGAGAATAGATGAAGAGAAGATTAAGATTGATGTGAATAAAATGAAGGCTGGTGGTGTGTTTATTGGTGTAAAAAATTATAGAAATAATACTAAATTTGAAAAATAGTGGTTTGGCATGCCGTGCCAAGTTCGGATGTCGGCACGGCGGGCCAATGGTAACTTTTAAGAAAATATTAGCATTTTTATTTAAATAATTAAATTTTATAATATTTTAATATTTTTTTCCATTTTAATTAATATAATAATAAAAAGTCCATTTTTTACCTGGGGGACCACCGGATTTTTTTATTTTTTTAAATTTTTTTGGCAAAGCACGATAGGCTGACCGTCTGGTCTACCAACGGAGTGGTTCAAAGCACGAATAGAATCACATTTAAAATTTTAAAATTTTTTGGCAAAGCACGATAGGCGGACCGAAAAAATTTGGAATCAAGCATGATACATTAAGGCCCGTCGGGCAAGCCAACCACCGTGTCAGCCGCGGGCCAATGGAAGGGCCGTTTTGCCCACCCTAAGTTTAAGTTCCAATTTCCCTTTTAACTGAAGAAAAGTAGGCGAGAGACTAAATCAAGACAAACTAAACCTATCCAGTAAATCCCACCATTACGCAGGGTCTGGGTAAGGTGGGATATACGTAGTCGTACCCCTGTCTTAGAAAAGATAAGGAGACTGTTTCCTTAGAAACCCCGAACTCGTAGATAAAGCGGCCCCCCAAAATGTAGAAGATAAATAAATGAAATAAAAATATACAAATATATAAATAAAAATAGAAATAGCAGTAAACAATAAATACATAGATACATACATAAACCAAACCAAACCAAACATACCCTGTATATCCCGCCTTTCGGCAGGGTCTGGGGAGGGTAAGATGTACGCAGTCATACCCTGCCCTCTATCAAGAGATCAA
>JAOWBN010014019.1:266-22579 GCA_028565015.1 Pinguicula moranensis
AAGAACCGAATTAATAAACACCAACCTACCCCCAGATGAAAGTTGCTTGTGGTTCCAAGAGCCAAGAGTCTTCTCCACTCTGCCCAGAACTGAAGACCAACTAACAAGTCTATGATGATTTCCCCCTACTGGTAGGCCTAGATGTTTGAGTGGAAGATGCTTTGTTTGACGGTCTAGGTAAGTTGCCATCTCAGTCAGCAGCTCATCTGGTACATTTAATCTGGTAATATGGCTTTTCTTGTAATTGATCTTTAGACCAGAGAGCAGCTCAAAATTTTGCAGAATAGATTTATATGTCTTTATAGTGCTCCATGAAGCCTAACCAAATAAAAGTCTGTCATTCGCAAACTGAAGATGAGACCATGGAAATTATCCTCTACCAATTGATGAAGCTTGAAACATCCTTAAGTTAACAGTCTGATTAATCAATACAGATAACCCTTCAGCTGCTAACAGAAAGAGAATGGGGGGATAAGGGACCCATGTCTAAGTCCTCGGCTAGGGAGGAATTCAGTAGAAGGACTTCCATTCACTATAATGGAAGTTGAAGTTGATTCCAACAGTGCCTTTATCCACCATTGCCAGCAATTTGGGAAACACATCTTAACCATAACATCATGTAGATATTGCCAGTTCACGGTATCAAAGGCTTTTTCAAAGTCCACTTGGAGGAGGATGGCGGGGATTTTCAATTTTTTCATTTCATCAATTGCCTCACTAGCCACGAGAACACTGTCATGTAGTCTTCTCCCTTGGATGAATGCCATTTGAGTGTCAGAGATAACATCTTCTATTTATGAAGCTAGCCTGTTTGCCAAGACTTTAGAGATGATTTTAGGCATGGAACCAATGAGGGTAATTGTCCCGTAATCATCAACCACCAAGGGGGATTCAGATTTGGCAATGAGGGTGATGTAAGTAGCATTACTCCCACGGGGTAGTTTGCAATTTCTATAGAACTCCACCATTATCTGCAAGATATCATTCTTCATGAAAGGGGGAAAGTGTTTTATGAACTTAAAGTTAAGGCCATCCGGACCTGGACTCACAACTTTTAATGGCTTATAATATTTCAGTTTCAGTGAAGGGGGAGACTCGTCTATGTTTTGCTTCTGAAGAGAAGGATTTGAAGGTCATATTACTGATCCGGGATCTTGAAGGTAAGGGCTCAATGAATCTAGCATAAAAGTGGTCCCTAAAACATTTTTTGACACCATATGGATCATCTATCCATACATCATCAGACTAGATACCATTAATATCATGTTTCCTCCTCCTCCCATTGATGCATCTATGAAAATAAGCAGAGTTAGCATCCCCTTGTTTTATCCATCTTATGCGAGCTTTCTGGAAAGATTGGCTATCCAGCTGCATTGTTAACTGATCAATCTCCCCCCTCGGCTTGATTGCAGTAACAAAACTTTCCCTCCTGATAGAGGTGCAAGCTTCAACGTGGAGCTCTACCTGGTCTAGCTCTAATAGTAATTTTTTCCTTTCCATAAGTAAGTCTCTTAGTCTGGATGGATTCCAGTCTCTGATTCCAAGGCGGACTAATCTGATCTTTTCCTTTATGCACTGGCTAGCATATATGTGCATGGTGTATTCCAGATATAACAGACAATCGAATTATAGTCAAAAAATTCTAGCCAGCTATCTAGCACCATGAGGGGCTTCGGTCCCTAATTTACCTGCTTAGAACATAGCTGGACTTGACAATGATCAGAGTCATCTCTTTCCAGTCCAGTCTGGATCCAATCCATTTCATTTTCCAGCCATAGATTGTTGACCAAAAATCTATCGAGCCTACTCATGGATCTAAGAGATTTGAGACACCATGTAAACTGTCTTGTTTCCATCTGCAGGTCTTTTAGTTCCATTCTGCTAACAAACTGCTTGAAGGCATTGATTTCTACTGTATGATGAGAGGGTCCCTTTCTTTCCCATTCTTTTAGGATTGCATTGAAATCGCCCATGACACACCGATTATTATCCCTTCTTTCCTGATAGAGCTCACAGATTTAATACATTGAGTGAGTTTGGCTTGGATCTTAGAGGGACCATATACGTTTAGCATCACACTGCTTCTTACCTCATTATTCCAGTGACCCGTCACACCCAAAAAACCCGCCCCTAATAGAATAGATTGCCTGTAGAACTAGTTCTTGTTCCAGATACAAAGGAGACCCCTAGATTGGCCTATGGATCCACTATATATCTAGTCAAAATCTGAATTATACCATAGATATTCACAGAATTTAATATCCACAGTTGTCAACTTTATTTCTTGTAAACTGATGAAGTCCACTACCTGTTTATTTATTAACTCTTTGACACGCCTCCTCCTTCCCGGGGTACCTAGACCCCTCACATTATATGTGATCAATTTCATGGAAGAGGCTTTGTCTGCTCTGGTAATTGAAGACCAGAGATTACATTACCCTTAGAAGGTGTCTACTTTGAATTGAGTTTCATCAGCATTTGGCAACATGACTCTGGGTTAGGATCATAGGATATACCAAGGTCCTTCCCCATGCTCATAGTAAGATAAGCCTCTGCTCTGATTTGGTCTTGGGATATGACAGTTTCCTTAAGGGAATGATCACCTTCGGAGCTTAGGGGATTTTGATTAATCAGCTTTCCAATCCAATCCTCAAGGTTAGCAATGTCTTTATCCCACTCCAAATCCACTTACTTTCGAGTTTGGCTCCGGGTTTTGGGACATCTTCCTCTGACTTTAGTCACTTTTGGTGGAGGGGTTACATGCACATGTGTACCTAGGGGGGAAGTCATCAAGCTTACTCAGATTTGGATCAGTCTCATGTTGTTTAGGAATATCATGAGTGTCAGTTGGAATGTCCACCACTACCATGGGAGTAACATCCTGACCACTGGCAATCATATGAGTATCAGTTGGATTATCCACAAGTATCATGAGAGAGGTCGCCTGATCACTGGCACCTGGTTCAATCTCTTGTGAGTCAGGTACTAGAGTATCATTTTCATCTAATGCTTCCATGGAATCTGGCACTCCAATCTCCACCAAAATTGCTCTATCATGTTGAGACTGAGGTATCTGAGCTTGACTAGCAGATTGAACAGTTATAAGATCAGTCAAACCCACCAGAGGTATAGCTTCTGTGTCTTGGGACAATGGAGATATTGACTTCGGCCACCAATGAAGTCTTCCCGGTAGCCACAATTCATTATTCTTATCAGTTAAGCCTTCTTGACACTTTTGTATGTTCTCATTTTCAGGAGGGCTGACCAATTGGTAATCCGCAGGATTCCTTTCTGAGTACTCCAAATCATCTATAGAAATATCCTTCCCATATTTTTGTTTAGTCCATTATGTATTTGAGCTATCTGATATATCCCGATCTAGATCATCCCTTATAACATAGTTGAATTTTATAGGAATCTCCTATACATGAACAAGGTATTGCTTGCCATTTAAAGAGAGATTAATGCAAGGGGGATCAGCTTCCCTAGGAGCAGTTTCCACAAGCAACTGTGCAGCCTCTAAATATCTTCTTTTTGTGTTAGTGTCATCTATACGTAAAGGTCTACCCACTGCACTAGCTATCTTACCCATGGAATCACTATCCTAGGCATTCAATGGGATACCATATATCTTGATCCACGTCCGGCGCTTTAGAGACAGGGGAATCTCAGCACTGCTCAACAGTCTCAAGGGACCACTAATCCAATTTAAGAGCCAATCTACATCATTTAATAGGAGTGTCTTAAGATCACTTATGTCCTCTTCCATATGATAACTCTTGCAACATCTAGTGGACTAAAAATTATATTCATATATCCCACCCTTCTTAGGACAATCTGAAATTCCCTGAATCCATCGAGGATTTTCAGGGAACCAACATATAGAGGAATTTGAACCCAAAGAGCCAACGTATAGAGGACTGACCTGTCCAGGGGTCAGATTTAAGTTCCAGTTTGATGGTCGGATGAGGCTAATCAGATTGAAGATTAGTCTTGAGATTATGTTGCAGGCTAGCTGATGCCCCTACATCTAGCCTATTAGGCACAATCCACCGACCAGGATGCTTCTGCAATTTACAACAGGAGACAGGTGGCAGAGTGGCTTTCTCTACATTAATATTCCTCTTGAGGGGGAATCGTGCCAAGTTAGTGCTTAGTTTGAAGGATCCAAACCATGATTGTTTAAGCTGCCCCATGAGTGCTTCTATGTCCCAAATATTTTCAAATTCTGCAAATGCAAAAGGCATACCATTTCTTCCCAACTTTCAAACTATACACAAACTCTTTAGAGTTCTCTGGCTTCCCTATTTTGCTAGTATTCATTCTAGCCTGCTTGAGGAACAACCATGAAGGAAATTTGTGATAAAGAATGTGGCTGTAGTATGGCCACTAGCAAGAATAGATTTTGGTCCTAACCTCGCATGGATCGGGCGGAAGTCTTTGACTCCCAGAGACTCGGCATATGATTTTTTGTGATCTACTTTTCTATGAGTGTTGGAGTGAGCTGCTATTGCTTTTCCAGCTCGTACTACTGCACTGTGCATCTTCTTCAGTTGGTGTGACGGAATCTGCTAGGAGAATGTTGGAGACATGGTGACAAGAGAAGGGGGAGGTGGTTCAGGAAAGATAGGCTCTCCGAGTGCATGAGGCAGCCACGGGGAGTAGACGAGACAGGGGAAGAAGACGACTACTTTCTGATAGTTTCCTCCACTGGTTTCATCTAATCCTCCAATGTTATAAGAGATGATTCTCATTTGGGGGAGGAATGTCTTCTAACGATTTCAGATGTATTCTGCTTGTCACTTAATCTCATGTCTCGCTCTTCCGTTATATCCAGGCGGCTTAATAAATCTGTCTTACATGAGTTCGGAGATACCTCATGTCAAGGGCCAGGTTATAAATATCCTCAGAGTTCTATTGTATGTTCTTGCAGCCTAACTGCCATTTCCTTAATCGACCCCGATGGTCGAGATAATTTTCTTTTAGATGATAGACTTAGGATTATGTGACTGTTTTTCCAGTAACTTTTCCAGCCAACTGTCCAACGTTGCTAATTCCTTTTTGTGAGATGTAGCCAATTCTTTTCTTGTCTGGATTCTTGTACGAGGCCCTTTCTCCATGGGACCAAGTTTTATTTTACCTCTGTTAGGAGAAGATTTAATTCCTGTTCACCTCTGGAGACCTTTGCAGTGAGGGAAGTCAACCTGTTGATCCTCTTGTGCCGAGTTGTCTTGTTTCCCAACTATAGACTGCAGGCATTGCCTAATAGAGATCTCCTCATCTTCCTTAGTAGGGGGAGTTATGTTATCCCATACTACTAGGGCCTCTGGTGTTGGCCACCATTCAAGTTTGGGGGTGTCCAGTTGCTAGCCAGACCTGCATTAGACATGTTAGGCTGCGTTTGGTATCTGGTGAAAGGGTGGATAAGCAGGGTTTTCTAATTTTTGTCCATACTTATCCAATGTTTGGTATCCGGTTTAAGCTGTCCCCTGCCGGTCGGATAACTCTTCGGGCAGGGTCAAATAGGTGTCAACTTTATTTTTTTAAACCAGTTTTGATGGTAGGTTAATTTTAACCAGCCTCAACTTCTATTGTGCAAAGATCAAAATATCCTCCTTTATTCCCGAAATTACATTCTACCACGTATAAAAACATATTTTCATCCCAGAAGCTCTCTCTCATTCCAGCGGAAGTCCGTGCGCAGTAATTCCAGAAGCTAGGGTTCTCTGTGATTTCGTCCGATTCTTCGTCGCAATCATAAAAAAAATTGGGGTTTTGGCAATCCAGAGCAGAAGTAAGCATTAATTAGTGTTCTTTCTCGGTGGTGCGAACTATATTTGTTGGGAATCAATGTAACTCGGAGCTTAATGCAGTCTTCATGTTTCAAGGCTCAAATGGTAGAAAAGTGTATTTCATGGTATGCGAGCGCGGGCCTTCTGCATTTATTGATGGTACTCTTCAACTGATACATGATTCTCTCGCTAAGGGTTCTAGCAAACAGAAGCTTTATCATTCGGCATCTTCTCATTTATCCAAGAGGATTAGCGTGCTGGCATGTTTAAGATTCTTCTTAGCTAAATTTTTGGCAAAGGTTAGATATTGACCCATCATTTACAGTATTGATCTTGACATTTCAATTTTCCTTTTTTTTTTTTTTTTCATTTTGAGTTCATTCTTGTGCCAGCCCGTTTCAGTATTTCAGGTTAGAATTAACCTGGTTTTGTCATTGCAAGTAAGCTTCTTCCTGATTTGGAGTTAGAAAGGCTTTTCTGGAGCCTTGTAATGGAATATTAGTCGAGTGCTGCACCAGATGGTTGTGTAAGCAAACTGAGACTTTTATTTAGTAATGGAAAAATGAGAATAAGATCAAAGAGGTTTCAGGTCCATAAACTATGGTCTGCCACTCTTGAATCTCGCAAATGTTGGATTGTAGATGTAGTAGTGCAAATCGTCAGGTAGATATGATGTTTTATATTTTTATTACTGCAAATAGAAGTTGAAATATTTTCCGTGAAATTACTGGTGTAATTAACTTGGAAAACATTGCTAGGATAAATGCTTGATTAGCTGTTTTGTCCTCTTTCAATCTTATCTTCTGATATGCTTGCAGAGTGGCTCATCGGTGGATGGAAGCTATTCAGATCCCTTGATATTTCTAAAACTTCAAGATTTGAAAGTGGAAAGGTCTCGGTGGACGGAGAACGAGATTAAAGATGCCATAAACTTGATTTATGAAAACCTACATTGGTTGGACTCATACGTGTCTGTGCTTATAAGAGCTTTTTGGTCATCCTAAGACCTGTTGTGATCATGTTTACATTGATGACGTTGTTTTATGTTTATTATGTCGGATAGTTGCTGCAGTTTGAAGACACTTGAAGCTAGTTGCTGCATTTAATTGTTTTTGGATGTTGTTGATGCAAAGACCATATGTTATTGCAAAGACCATATGTCATTTTCCAGACACTTGAAGCTAGTTGCTACAGAAAAACCATGGAATTATGAGATGTACTTTTCACAAGAATATGCATCCCATCTAATTTGTCTGGAAAATGACATATATGGTCTTTGCAATAACAAGCGCCACGGCTACAGTTTTTTGGTATTAAGAAAACACAAATGTCAATTTTTTGGTATTAAGAGGGGGTAGTTTGGTAATAGAACAATATTTAATCGGTATTGAAGGTAACCCGCATTGCAATCGCCACTACCAAACACTGTTTAGTGGAAAAATAATTATCCAACATTGTCACTATCAAACGCCGGTTAAAAAAAATTAACCGGATTAAACCTAGAGTTAACCACGATGACGGTTAACTTTAATCCGGACGCCAAACGCACTCTTAGAGTTAGCTAGTTCATGTAATCAAGAAACTGGACAACTCCCAAAGATCTTCATTTGGGGGTAGTACTGTGGAGAAAAGGGAAATGTGATGGATTTCATAGAACAAAATAACCGCATCTTTAGAAAAGGGTGGACTGGGGCATGAAGTCTCTATGCATTTAATATGTCTATTCTTGGTAAATGGGTTGACAAACTTCTCAAGGGTGAGCACAATGAGCAACTGACATCAAAAGGAAACACCTGTGAGCTCCATAAACTTGTGGCACAGAAAAGAAGACTATGAGGCAGAAGGCGTGAAAGGTCATATGCATCCAAATGGTTGAACGAACTTCAAGAAACATTTGGATACACTTGGTTCTAGCGAAATATGATAATCGAGGTAGGCTGTGGTGAAGGGATCAAATTTTGGATAGAAAAATGGCACCAAAATAAAACCCTTATCAAAAAGATATCCCAGGTTATTTAGAAACGCCCTGAAGTAAGATGTGAGCATAGATGATTAAGAAAATGACACTTGGATATGGTTTTTGAACTGGAGAAGACATATACGTGGTAATGAACCCTTTAATCTTACTAATCTTATTTACTCTTTGCAGGATACATATCCACAAAAACATGAACAAGACAGATACTTTTTTAGGGCAGCAACTTTGGCACCTACACAGTTAAAGAAGCATATAAACAACTATGCCTAGATGAACAACAAGCCTTCTCAGAGGAAGAGGCAAAGGCCCGTAAAACAATATGGAACAGGTTCGTACCTATAAAAATCTGTATTCTAGCTTGGAAACTAATGCAAAATGCACTGCCTACCAAGGCTAACCTGCAAGATAGGAATGTGATCTCAGAAGCACAAGATATCAGTTGTACACTTTGCCACGCTGGCTAAGATACTGTGGAGCATTTATTCCAAACTTGCAGTGTAACTAAATAGGTATGGAAGGCAATACAGAACTTGCTGTCCAATGATGGGGTGATTCCTTTTAGCACCACGTAGGTCCCACTTCTACTGGTCTTTCTAGAAGGTAGAAACAGAGACATAAATGTTGATGCCTGGGCATCCATCTAATTGTCCATGATCTAGACACTTTGGAGGAGTAGAAATAATTCTCATTATTCTGGGATAGAACCAAACATCCAGAACATAACTCATTCAATACAAAGATCCACCTGACTATGTCTTAGAGCATCAAGAAAGGAGAGTCTATTTTCCTACTCCATAACAGACTGGTTGCTGCAGCCAAATACCTACATGAACTTCAGCTGAGTGAATAATGGCCAACCATCAAGATGTATTCAGTCACCTATCACTGTGGAGGCTAAAACAAAGCCAAGGCTGAGCTGTGTACCAATCTCTAGATAAAAACTAGGTTGGCAGCCATGACTTCTTGCTTGATTTTGCTGCCTAATGAGGATATGTTGATGATAATGAACACTAGATGAGTTGTGTACCAACCCATGGGGTCTGATAAGATGACAAAAAAGAAGCTAGTAGAGTCATGTACCATATTAGGAGAAAGAAACGCCACGATATCGATGATGAATATTGAATCCATCAAGAATTGGAAGACCAAATTTTACAAGGTTGCTGCTCTTTGAGAAAAGGGGAACATCATTGCTCATAGATGTAACTCTTCTTTATTTTTCTATATTGTAACTAGGTTGTGCGCATATGTAACCTCACCTTTTTATTTTTCAATAAATTTGGTTTACCCCAAATTTGTTTTCTAAAAACTAAACATTCAAAACAAACACCAAAGCCCACCAAGGCTACATCATGCCCTGGAAAATGGTACTAACCCATGCTCAAGGCACGGGCTTCAAAGAAACAAGTTAATTCTAAGCTCATAGTGTCATGAACAACAAAGAAAAGGAAACTCCCTTCTCGAGTGAACAGTGAACTCGCCCGAGAGCTCCTTCCCTTGCAAGCTTCCCTCTCCAAGAATTATGTGTCTTCAAAAATCCCTCTCTTTTCTCGGGAAGTGCATGCCATCATATCTTCTACTGTGGTCTTGTGAGACATTTCTCTTTCAAAAGTTGGGGTAAAATCTTAAGTTTACAGCAATTTATGTAGTTAGGGTTATTGTAGTTTCCACCAAAAATCATGCAGCATCCTATATGGACTCACGAATTGTAAATTTGGGGCCACTACCTTGCATTTTTTGGTCATTTTCTTTTGCTTCTTGGTTTGTTAATCATAATCATCAATCCTAAGAAAAACACAAAAAATAGTCATCAAATGCACAATTATTCCTTAAAGATAAGCGTGGTTTAAGTATAAAATTTAAATAAAAGTTTGTGCAAAACCAACTTATCAAGTGCACATAGTATCGGAGTACAACATACCGACTGAATGGGTGCAAATGGGAGATCGTGCATATTGAGGTACAATACCAATGTTATCTTAGTAATGTGACTTCATATCACCGCAACCTTTCAAAGACATTTGTGTCTTATGAATTGGTTGGCCTTGTATATAAAGATCCAGGTGTTTTACTTTACTATTCAAGTATTTATATGCAAGATTCGTTGGTAATAATTATTTTTATGCAGAATTCTCTACAAGGAGCGTGACACTGTTGATCAAGGATAGATATGGATTTGAGATGGATTTAATGGCTTGGTATGCTATCCAGCAAGCAACCGAGATGATGTATGGTACTTGGATTACTGGGGTCGAAAGGTTACCGTCCTACTTGGGTACCTTAAATTTTGGAATGATAGTAAAGTTATAGAATGACAAATTGATGATTCAAATCACCCCTAGCAAAATTGACTCTCTTGCATGATGATAATGGATCACTGTGGTATTATAACATCCAATCAAGCCGAATACTTGAACGAGGTCCTAAAAGGTGCTCGTAGACTACCTGTTACTTCGGTTGTTGGAATGACCCAACTTCATTACATTGAATACTTCTAGGTTTGGAGGCCTGAGTGCATGAGCATGATTTCTGAATTACAATCATTGAGTAATGAAGTTAGGGCATTATTTGATCGAGTCAACAATTGTGCATTGAAACATTATGGCATTTTGTACAAGGATCCGAAGAAGGTAGTGGAGTTTAACACTAAGGTTATGACTTGCTGAGTGAATGACAAGAATGAAGAAAATCATTTCGTTTGGTTAGAGCATGATACTTGTTCTTGTGCAAATTGGACATGCTATAGCATACCATACTCACACGCAATAGCGGTAAGAACTTCTTTATAATCTGTTATATTTTTAATAAGCCACTAATGTTTTATTACTTGAACTACACTACCTTATTACTTTAACTAGTATGTTTGTCGCAAATAGGGCTGGATAACGGTAATAGCGGTAGTGGACTGGTTGTGTCCGCTAGGATAACAGATGGAGGTGGCGGATCCATTACCACTATTGCCATCCACTATTCTACTATGTTGGCAGAATAGCGGTAGTGGAAACCTTCTACTTAAAAAATGGCCTAAACCACTACCGTTATCATTATTTTAGCAGATTATAAAACCCTAACCATTACTATTAACATTTCTGCCATTACCGCCTTTAGCGATAGCGGTAACGGTAATGGATTTTCACCAGTTCTGCTACTCGTTATCCACCCCTAGTCTCAAATATGGAAAGGATACTTATCCAATAAATTTCAATTGCAAAAATTTGAAGAACATATGCAAAGGGGTTCAATCAAATTGGTCCTGAGCCAGATTGGAATGTTCTTCCATTCCAGTTTATCCATAGTGAAACAATCCGAATAAATAAACGTAGGGGATCTCAACCACCTATTCAAAGGATACATAATGGGATGGGGCGGCTCAAAAACCTGTGCCAAAACCAGATGGTGCAGCTCAAAAACCTGTGCCAAAAATAGATGGTGGGGCTGGCTACCTGGACAACAACGTGTATTCAGACTGTAATGGGTACTGTTGTGTGAATGTCTAGGATAATAGTGGCTCAACACTCGAGCCACCACACACGAATCGATGGATATTGTCTTGTAGTTTAGCATAATATGCACGTGTCGTAAGCTGGTCAAGCCCCCATATGTGTTTGGAACTGACCAAACAAATGCCAAATTCTAAAATCACCGACAAAAGCAAAAATAAGCATATCGTGCCTGAATTCACAGTAAGTTGAGTGAAAACCCTAGGAATTTGAAGCAATCTAAGACAAATATACACTTATCGGGAATTTGAAGAGAGAGAAAAAACTAATCAGAATTACACCTGATTCGTTTAACGAGAATCGAAAGAAACTGGAGGAAATTGAACAAAAAATTGTTGAAATGAAAGCTTCGAAAGAGAATGGTGGAACTTACATCGAACCGTCAAACCCATTAACTTAAATCCGACGCAACACATATATAAAAAAATTGCAAAAAACTTATTGATTTTGATTTTTACCAATACTGAAACCGAAATTGATATTTTTGTCAAAACAAAATTGTTGGATTTCAGTATCGATATCAGTAAAAACTGATATCGACGGTTTTTTGCTCACCCTTGTTCATGTAAACCCCACACAAAGAGGTCATCATACTCCTTGTGTCGGATATGAGAATATCATCATGCTCCTCTTAAGAAAAGGTACAACACCTTCTCGCGCCCGAGGTATTTCATGGGTTCAATAACAGAGACCAAAATTATGGAACAATACCCCGCACCCGAGGAAAAAAACTCGAGTTCAATAATAGAGGAGAAGAAATGTAACACCTCCTCACACTCGACGTTTTTCATGTGTTCAATTACAGAGGACGGAACTGAGCAAAAGTCCATCGCGCCCAGGGAAGCACTCGAGTTCAATAACAGAGGTGTAAGAACATTATGAGTATTTAATAATTATGTCCTTCATACTCAGAAGACTGGTAAAATTCTGGGAAAGAAAACAAGAGGAGTGGTTATCCAAGAAAACAAAGCGGAAAAGCTCCTTATAACTCAGGTCGATCGCCCAAAAATGCCTTGGAAACTATATCCATTCCATACCATGAGGTTTCTCTTTATTAAACAAAGGTATCTAATCTTCCCAAAACAAGGGGATTCGGCAAGCCAAAAACAATTCGAAGGATCAAGTGATTTATGCACTTATCCCAAGAGGAATTATTTCCCAATGACAGCATTCAGCAGGAGGAATAGACAAAGCGTACGTTTATAATAACAAGTAACAACGCTCCCAAGAAAAAAAGGAATATCATCCAAAAAAATGTTTATACAAGAAAGACAACTTCTATAACTTCCTAAGGGGAGTCCCTAACCAGCCACCCATCTTCTCACTAAGAGGTTCATGGACAGGATCAAAAGGCAAGTTTGGCCCTTCAACAAACTTGAGATCTTTGAAATTTGCATCTCTTCGAATGTCTAGGCGTGACTTCCTATTCTTCGCACCACTCCAGTTTGGCTACTTTATTAGCAACGCCACTTTTCTCACCAAGAATGTCCAGTCAAACTGCCTCAGAGAACGTCCAATCAAACTACCTCCAAAGAACGTGCATTGTCCAACGGTTTATTCGCAGCTGGAAACTTCCCCAAGCGGCAGATAGACCTTTGGAACAACCTATCAAAGTCCATGTTCGACTATTCCGGGCTCACTATCGGCTTGAATTGGATGGAGTGAGGAAGGCTCAGTTAAGGCAATGGAAGGGACGGTATAGGACGATCCTTCATGTTTGGGACACTCTCTTCTAACCCAAGTGAATGAGGACGCTTTGAGGGTGCATGTTTCAGGTGCGAAAGCGACGAGGGTGCACCTAGTTGACAAATAAGCAAGAGCCCTTCAAAATAGGATATCTCAAGAGACGCACCTTAGGTCAAACCAAAAGGTGTCGAGCTCCTCATAAGAAGTCAACTCCAAAGCCCGGAGCTGCTTGAGTAGTTCTACCTTCTCATGTGACTCGATTTCAACTGCCTCGATCGACTTCTCATCCAAACCTTTTGTTGCATAGGTTAAAGAAAACTTGTTAAATGGATAATGCCAGGGTCATCCTCCAAGAGAGTTGTAACCATACTCACATAAGAAGCTCGATCCCTTCTGAGGGATAAGGGAAAGTCCCACTTGTGCGAAAACCTCCTTGTCAAAATATATGTGCCACCCAAAGTGGAGACATTGTAAATCCTCATGAAGCCTCTTAGTAAATAGCTTGAGATCTGGTCCTAGATCTTCCACGCTCCCGCAATGAGGAACATTAAAAAATGGATCCATCGGGGATGGGGGATAGACAAAGAAGAAATCAGGTATCCAACCATTAGGAAAGATGGGAAGAGAGGTAACTATTTCCATCCCATGATGCGGGAGGAGTACAGTCATCGGTCCCGAAGGGGAGGAGGGATCAAGAGAAATTGTTAAAAAGGTATGAATTGTCGCGAAGTAGTTTTCATCTTTAGGAACTCACAAACCATCAGGAATGACACAAACTTGGCATAACTACACGAGGCTAATTGGAAAGGGTTTTCTTACAGGAACTAATAAAACTCCTGATGGGTGGAGCCAAAGGAAAACCCCTGCTACGAACTAGAACTCAAAAATGGTAAAATGATGCGACGGAGGGCGAAGAATCCTATCCTCAGGGGATGGTGCAACCAACAAGTAATTTATAGGGATACAATGCCTTTGTCGTATCCTCCGTAACCATTCTGGGGTCATGGTCTTTTGAATCGACAAAAAAACTCTAAACCCGTAGAAATAACAAAAGAGGGAATAATCGCAAGATCCTCCATAGACGATCCTGCCTCACGTCGTGATAAGAATTTCTAGCGACTACTCCTTTCATAGTATGGAGGAAGTTAGCTTGATGATGGGGTTCGGTGGTCAAAAATCCCCTCTCGGGATTGTGGCCTGTGATGTTTTTGCCATCACTACAAACAAAAGGAAGGAAAGAAATTGGACAAAGCCGAAACCAGTAAACGACACTATGGCTAATGATTTGATGGCATATAAGGACTATCATCCTCAACAACCCAATAGCTGCGCGGAAGGTTAAAAAGCACAGAAGTTGAATCGTCACAAAGGAACCAGAGCAGATGAATAAGGAAGGAAATTTTGTAAAGTTCAAGGGCTATAATTGTAAAACCCTTAAACTTGGGGGATTCATGATGTGGGAGGTGAAAAGTCTGGTAAGAGACTTATTAAATAAGGCCCATTTATGAGGAGACACCACAAAGTCAAATCAAAGAAACGCTTTACATAACTTGTCGATCCCCCCTCGTACTTACTTATTCGAGGTCAAGAAGGATCACCTCAATCGAACATACGAGGGATATGCAAAAAATGACATCTACATACATCCTTCAGACAAAAGTCTATTGCAGTCACAAACATGTCTTCCACCTAGAGCCCCAGCCAAGATGACGAGAAACAGTCTCTGCCACTCAACAGCAAGATAGCATGCAACTGTTGCCGCCCAAAAGTATACTAGACAGTTACATGTTATATCTCGAGAAAAATACCATTTTACCTCTTGTAAACTCTATAAATAGGCCGGTTTGGCCAGTGTAATAAATAAGCAATTCCGGGAGACGAAAGTTGGGGCATGCTAGTTCTTATTCACAAAAACACCCGCACATTAACACCACGTTGATCTGGTAGTCTTTTTGCCCCTCACCCCGAGAGTTGTTTGGTGTAGATCAAAGGGAACTTTTCCTTGTTCGCATCAATAATTAAAAATAATAAATTACTATAGTTGGTAATGTTATATTCCGAAATAAATAAATGATAATATTAAGTATAAATAATTGAATTATAAATTAGTTTAATATAGCATATAATTAGAAAACTTGGATCTATATTTCTATTTAAAATTATGCACTACCCTTCTAAAATATAAAAACCTTAACACTGTTTTCAAAATAATAGGTTATTAATTTTTGAATTAAATAATTAATTTTTATAAATATTTTTACTATCTTAAAATTTATAGAGGATGCCCATGCATAGCTTGTGCACCATAATAAAAATTAATAAATTGTCTATTATGTTCATCAAATGAAATAATCACATAAAAATTCCTTAAGTATCTTCCTTCTCTTCTTCACAAATCACATTTTTTCAACAATCTCTAATTCTTTGAAAGTATCTTCTTCAATGGCTTGTCCTCTGAGGTATTCTTCGAAAAAACCTTCTTCTCATAAGGGTTCTTCTCCCCAAATAAATTTTCCTACAATGTATTTTTCGCAAATGGCTTCTCCCACAATGAAATTTTTCTCAAATGGGTTCTCTCCAAATGATTTTTTCTCAAATGGGTTCTTCCAAATGTCCTTTTATCAAATGCTTTCTCCTAAAGTGTGTTTGATCCAGTTCAAGAACATGTTCCTAAATATATTCTTTGGTCTCGGGAGGAAGAATATACATTATACTCTACGTGGTTGAATATTTCAAATGATTCCGTCCACGGGAACTCTCAGAGAGCATCCCACTTCTGGGAGAGAAAAAGGGATTATTTCCATGAATATCTCAACATGAAAGCCTATCGAGAGATTGAAGGATGCAGGAAGAAATGGAGCAAAATAAGAGGGTTGCCATTCAATTTGAAAATTGCATGATTCACGCCAAGAATCGTGTGCACAATGGATCTGGTTCTTCCAACTACTTCTCTAATTCTTTAGCCTTGTACAAGCATATTACTAGTCACACTTTCAAGTACGTGCATGCTCGGGACATCATGAGTGGCCAACCCAAATGGAAGGAGGTTACAGCTTATTTTCCATCACCAATTTCTTTGAAGAACCCAACCAATGCACCCGAGGCCTGCCCACTAGTGTGAAAGTGGCCAAGAAGCAAAAGAACCTCATGGGGGAGTCCTCAAAGTGTGCACATCCATCTCAAACTCAAGAACAAGTAAATCTAGCTCTGCGATAGTTGGAGATTTACTGTGCAGCGGCAGTGCAGGATTTTCTTGACAAGCATGTGTACGAAAAGAAAAACTAATGTACAAGTATATGATGATGGACTGGGTTGCCATGACTTTGACTTAGCATGCCTATTTCACCACAGAAGGTGAAGGAACTCAGCTCGTTTGCGCATGCCAAAAGGGTGCAAGGAAAAATATAGAGCGTACATTCGGCATCTTGCAATGTTAGTTTCAAATCATTTCAATAGGTGTACGAGCATGGGATACCGAGACAATCATGGACATAATGAATGCGTGCATCATCTTGTACGGCATGATTGTGGAAGACTGGGTTACACCATTTATTCGCATGACTATGATCCAATCGGATACTACGAGAACGCACAACTCATATTTTTAGAGGTTGTTGTTGTGTCTACTACTTTGCCGTCATATTTGTGTATGAGGTTGTTGTGTCTACTACTTTGCCGTCATATTTGGCTCGTGTGGCAGCAACTCAAGAAAAATCAAACTCCAAACAGTTACAAGCTAATCTTATTTAAATATTTGGGATCAATATGACCGTGATTAGAGATGTTGTGTATTTTTAAAATGTTCGTACTTGTCTTTCTATTTTTGTATTTTATTTAAATTATTTTAAATTTTGAAATCCATTTCAAACTAAATATTCCAAGAATTTCTAACTTTTATGATTTAAGTTTTGAATATCTAAATATTTAAATAATAAAAAAAAGCCATTATTAGTGCGAGAGATGGTGAAGTATGTTGATCGATGTAGTAGATTGTTAAAAGATGAGTGGAGAAAAAAAAACATATTGGTGCAAAAAAGATGAATTGGATGAAAGAAGAAATAAAATAAAAAGTTCGCATGACGTGGCGATCAAGTGTTTATAATGGCCTAAGCCTAAATTTTCTGATAAGGTTCCCCCTCATTTTCTCCAAAATCAAAAAAAAAAAATACAAACATCTAAAAACGTATAGTAATTAAAAAATTGAAAAAAAAAACATTATTTTTTAATTGTTCACATAATATAAAATCAAAAGTAGTTATTCTTAAATGGAGAAGAAGTAAGAGACAGAGGAAGATACCAGTTAGTCGAGCTGCAATTGAGAAAGGAAGGTAAAAAAACACATGGGAAGGGGGCGATGAGGTGGATTAAACTAAATATATGTTATCATGCAACATGGGCAAGTGCAGAGCAATTTTAACCATAGCAAGTCTGCAAAAATGTGGGGGAAATAGCTCCAAAAATGATACGGTTTTCCTGTTGGCGGCTGTGGCACAATAGAATCCCAACTATTGATAAACTTGTGCAGCGTGGTCTGATTATTCAAGAACACATCCAATATTGTTTAATGTGTGGATTAGCAAAAGAATCAGTTCACCACTTGTTCTTTACATACGTTCTCTCTCTCGATAAGCGTGCAATCTTCCTTACGCGAACCCTAATCGACGTCCGCCGTTCTCGAATATGGCCGTTCCGGCCACGGCGTGGCCGCCGTTAACGGCGGCCATAGCCAATGAAAGACCACCAGACCCACCTCCTAAGACTTTTGCCTCTATTTTGGCTTCAAACCAGAGCACCCTGGAGGAGACGATTCCTCCGAAAGCAGCGTGGCTCTGGAAGGGTGAACCAGCTATCTCCTTCTCCGAGGGTGAGATGGAGAGTCTAAATAAGCCTTTCAAGCTTGCCCTCATCGGAAAGTTCTCACACGGACGTCCGCTGTTGAAGGACATCCGGCGAACGCTCACCTCTTTCGGCCTAAAAGCGGATTTCACGGTTGGACTCCTCGACCAAAAACACATCCTGATGAGATTCCGCAACGAAGAAGACAGGAATAGACTCTGGCTGAGAGAGCAATGGACGATTAATGGTTGTCCGATGAGAGTATTCCGCTGGACGCCGGACTTCAGGCACAACACAGAAGCTAACATAGCTCCAGTTTGGATCACTCTACCAAACCTTCCGGTGCAGTTTTTCCGGCGGGACAGCGTCTGCTCCATAGCATCGATTATAGGTAAGCCAATTATGATGGACCAAGCGACGGCTCAGCTCAACAGACCAAGCCTGGCCCGGATCTGCGTGGAACTGGATCTAGTCAAAGCTCCTCCCAAAAGGATATGGATTGTCGCAGGTTCGGAGGGGTTTTGGCAACAAATCGAATATGAACATATTCCGCAGTACTGCAATCACTGTTTGAAGCAAGGACACACCAAATTGAGCTGTAAAATCCTCCATCCAGAGCTGATACACCAAAAGGAAGTCCCTGAAAAAATAGAGAATAATCGGCCAAATGGCAGGGGGAAACTTAAAGTGACGCAAATGTATCAGCAGGTGACAAGGCTTCCAGAGGCAAAAGAGGGACCAAACAAAGGGGATACTGCTACAACAATGATAGACAAAGCAAGCTCATCAAAAGCCCCTACTACAGCGATTGCAAATAAATACTCAATGGTGGAAGCTGAAACAGAGAACACCAACCGGGGAGGAAAAGCTCCAGCTGCCGCAAAAGCTCTGGATACAGGTAAAACGGCTAACCTTCAATTTGTTGTTAACGTGTCTGATAATGGGACTGAGCAGGCTAAAAAATTAGGTAATAAGATGCTAGTACCCCCTAGAAATGAAAGAGATGATGACATAACTGCTACTGAGGTGGAAAAGATTAATGCTGCTAAGAATGTTAAGGTGTCTAATAATGCTGATGTGCCTGATGTTGCTAATGCGGTTGAGAATGCTAATGTGGCTGCTGCGCATGTGCCTGATAAGGATTTAGGGAATCAACTAGATGATAAAATAAGCAGTCTAAACAAAAAGGAGTCCCCAGCTGACCCTGTGATCACTACCCAAATGGATAGAATTGGCACCTTATTGAGAAAATATCGTGCTAATCTACAACATACTAATGAGGTTGTGAAGGAGCCAATAGTGAACAATGCTGATAAATCTCCCTGCACTAATCCTGAAACATGCACTGGTCATAAGGAAGTTAGGATTGAAAGCAGCTTGTCACTAACGAATATGAAAAAGGCTGACTCTGATGAAAAAACTATACATCAATCTAGTGAAGTAACCACAACACAACACAACTTACTCGCTGTTACTGATATGCCCAATTCCTCTGGTTTAACTATTGCTGCTGAGCAAGCTGGACATGATACAGAAACTGATGATGAATTATGCAACTTATCTGCACATGCTTTACATGTTGAACATGTTTTAAACACTCTGGCTGGTCCCCCCCCTGAGCATGCTGAACATGACTTGCATATTTCATCCCTTCCTGAGCATGTTGAGCTGGTTCTAGACATTGACACTGGCTCCTCTGAGCATAACACCAGTAACTCTAACTCACAAAATTTACCACTATTTGCAATTGCTGATAAACAATCTGGAACCACTGAGAATCTGCAAAAGAATATCTCTGGGGCAAATCCGGCCCAACAAGGGAATCAAAAACATGAAAAACAGTACCCATCAACATATACTGAGCAGCCCTCAATGGAGCTCACAGAACAAAAGAAAGAACAAAATCACGCAGACAAAAAAACAGAGGAGAAAAAGAGGACGGAAGCAGTAGATGCAAAATCAACAGTAACAGAAACGGGGACTATAGAAATTAATTCTATAACAATTCAACTACCACAAATAACATCTTCAGCCACAGGGAACCTTGCAACATCAAGCAACACAACTCTAACACAGGAAAACACCGATTGTTACCCAAAAATCCCCCAAGGCATAAATTCTAAACTGTGGCACACCGGGAATGAGAGCAGTAGCTCCGAAGATGAATACGAATTGGACAACACAACAGAGGAAATCCCCAAACAACCAACCAAAATAATAAACTTAAAAGCAATAGAGGATAGTCTTCTTAGTCAAGATCTCAAAAGCTTCAAACAATATATTACCCGATCCAAGACTAATAAAAAACAATGAGCAAATCACTCTTCTGGAATGCCAGAGGTATAGGAAATTTAGCAACGATTAAAAGGATAAAGAATCTAATTAAATTGCACACGCTGGAAATCATTATAATATTAGAACCCAAGATAGAAACACAAAAAATCAAAACAATCCAGAACAAATTAAAAATGACTGGGGGCATAACAAATTGCACAAACAACATATGGATTAGCTGGAAAGAACATATAAGCTGCACAGGTTATATAGACACAGAACAACTTCTAGTAGTTAAAATATGCAATAAAAAAACCAACCAAAGTTGTTATATAGGATGCGTCCATGCTAAATGCACTAGAACGGAAAGAAGAACTTTGTGGGATGACATTAAAAACCTAAACACAAATGTGGTAGAACCGATACTAATAGGAGGAGACTTTAATGTGGCTCTGAAACAATCAGAAAAAATAGGTGGGCGTCCCATAGACCTAAACTCCGCTAGAGATTTTTCAGAGATCATAGAGGATTGTAGGTTAACTGATGTAGGTTTCAAGGGTAGTCGTTTTACCTGGTGTAATAATAGATCGGGACAAGCAAGAATATACAAAAGACTAGACAGAATATTGGTCTCAGAAGAATGGCTTCTCCAAGCCCCAAAAATCGAAGTAACCCACCTACATAGAGGACTCTCTGATCATGCCCCCCTACTCCTTGAATTAACAGCACCAGAACCAAAGCAACCGACTCGTTTCCAATTCCAACAATTTTGGACAAATCACCATGACTTTATCCCAACAATCCAAGAATCCTGGAATGCCCCAATCGACACACATAATGCCCTGGTAGCATTTGGAATCAAACTCAAAAGATTACGGGACAACCTCCGAACATGGAACAAAAACACATATGGAAAAATACAGGATAACATCAAAACATCAGAAACTAATATGATGAATCTCCAGCAAAACTACGAAATATCCGGATCTGATCTTGATAGAATTGCCTGGCATCACGCTCAAGCGGTCTACCGGAAAGATCTGCTTGCTGAAGAAATGCTATGGAGACAAAAATCCAGAATAAAATGGCTCAAGGAGGGTGACAAAAACACCTCATTTTTCCACAGAACGGTCAAAACAAGAAGACTCAGAACTTACACCTCCAAACTCAAAAATGAAGAAAACGAAACGGTAGAAAGAGAGGAAATTCCTGATTTATTTATAAAATACTTCACCAAACAGCTCACAGGCGAGAAAATAATACATCAGTCACCACTACTCGAGAAGATCCCACATATAATAACAGACAACACAAACCAAATGCTGGTGAAATGGCCAGACCTAGAGGAGATAAAAAATACAGTCTTCTCGATGGATAGTGACAGTGCACCCGGCCCAGATGGGTTCACGGGACATTTCTACAAAACATGCTGGGACATAATAAAAACAGATATACAAGCTGCTGTCCACTCCTTTTTTGCAGGGAAAGACCTCCCAAAATCTATAACCAGCACACTAGTCTGTCTAATCCCAAAAGCAGATAACCCAGCCACCTGCTCCGAATTTAGGCCCATTTCCCTATGTAATTTCATAGGGAAAATCATAAGTAAGATCCTATCATCAAGATTAATAACAGTGCTCCCGACTATAATCTCACCTCAACAAAGTGGCTTCGTTAAAGGGAGAACAATAACAGACAACATCTTAATGGCCCAAGAAATGATACATTATCTAAATAAAAAGCAGGAAGGACACAACATTGCAATAAAACTTGACATGGCCAAAGCTTTTGACCGTATCTCCTGGATCCACATCATCAACACACTGAGAGCCTTTGGATTCTCAGAAGTATTCATAGACATGATTTGGAGATCCATATCTTCTTGCTGGTTCTCTGTCCTGGTTAATGGGATGAGCCACGGTTTCTTCCCCTCAACTAGAGGACTGAGACAAGGTGACCCACTTTCCCCAGGCCTTTTTGTCATTGCGTCAGAGGTGCTCAGCAGAAATTTAAATCATATAATCCTCGACCAACCAAACCTCCAATATAGGGTTCCGACAGGATGCATGGGAATATCTCATCTGGCATATGCAGATGACATTATCATCTTCACCAGGGGAACCAAAAGAGCTCTATCAGTTATTCTTAAACTTATCACAGACTATGAAATCTGCTCGGGTCAGATGGTAAACAAAACAAAAAGCAGCTACATAATCTCAGATAAAGTCCCCAACTCCAGAATACAGA
>JAOWBN010014030.1:0-10875 GCA_028565015.1 Pinguicula moranensis
CTTCATTGTTTTCAATTTTCATGGTCATTTCTGACCGTTGATCTTGAGGAATTCTGATTTCTTGGGTTGTCAAGGGCATGATGGTAATTTACCATATGTACTAGGTTGGCAACTGGCAAGGCAATATCCCAGTCCAGCACTCCAAAGTTAAAATTGAACTTTTTGATTGGCAGAAAATGTTTTGCATATTTCACAATTCGAAGTTTACCAACACGTGTGTACCTTCGCTATCGCAGGAATCTGGGAATACTTTTCCTTGTTTCCTACTCCACCGTCGCATACAGTCGACGACGGGGCGATGAGCTTATCCTTGTTTCCTATTCCGCCGTCGCATACAAGTCGAAAACGCACGCTTAGGGCGAATGAGAGACAAAGGAAGCGCAATGTCTTTGTCTGGTTGAGGGCGCCGGGAGCGTTGGGAGTACAAAGATATGAATTTAAATACAAAAGTGAGGGTATAATGGTCTACTTACAGTTCCAGTCCAGACTGGTCCAGATTAATGAATCGGAGCTACGTTTACAACGAACACCAAAATTAGAGGGGAAAGACTCAAAGTGCGTGAAACGAATACATTTTTACCAAAAATGCACTAAAAAAAACAATTTTTTTATTTTAATTTTTGAGGCAGGACCACCCACACCCACCACCCGGCCCCTCCCCTGCCTCGGCCACTTATTGTAGCTATGTAGCTTAGAAAAGTGTGGTTGTCCGTCCAGCCGCGGGCTTCTCTAATTTAAGATATAAATAAGGATCCTTATCTAGAAAAAAGATATAAATAAGAATTTTAGAAAAATTAGCAAACTTATCGACCATATGATACAGTTTTGTAATCAGGGTGTATAAGTGTCTGATTACCCTTATTAAGTTGAACTAACTTTCTATGTAATTGAGATTTACAGGCATTATTTATTGTTATTAATATTTTATAATATTGTAAATGTAACCAAAGGTGGATCTAAAAAATAAATTTAGGGAGACCCCAGAAAAATTGAAGGGGTAAATAATTTTTTTAAAGATGTAACAAAATAATTTGTTTGCTCAATAATCATAAATTTTTTTTTTTATCAGCTTAAAATAATAATTAAAAATAAAAAATAAATGATTTAATATACTATAAAGTTAAATTTATTAGCAAAATATATGTATAATTCAATAACAAAATATTTATATTTTAATTTTAGTTTTTTTTATTTATAACCTGAATAAGCTTTGGCTTTTTTGGTGTATTTTTTTTATTTTAAAAAAATGGTCTAAGGCTTGATTGTAACTCACAAGAAGTTATTTGTTATTACTACCTAATGTAATGTGCTTCCCTTTTAAGAATGGTTGCATTTACTATAAATGAATAATAACATTGTAATTACCCAGAATAAAATCAGCCGTTGCCCAATTAATTACTTTATTAAAAGCTTGGTGGGGCTTTGACCCCCGCACTCCACGTTCAAACCATCCAAGAAAAAAGGTGGCTTCAGACAACAAATGAAAAACCGTTATTCCGTTACATTTTTCATACATAACAATCTCCACTACAACCTTCAAACCTTTTGTTTTTTACCCAAAACTTCGGATCCAACACTTGGAAAAAAGAGAACATTTCGCCAGGTCCGCCCGCCTGTATACTCACTTTTCTTCTTGAAATGAAGCATTTCATTCAAGGAAATGAGCTGCTGAACTAGCTGCAGAAAAGGTTCAATCCAGATAGATTTGTTTTTGGTGGTGACCAGGGCTTGAAGATGGAGAAGTTATTGAGTGGCAAATGGGAAGTAAAGGCGAAGCATTCGTCCGGGGAGGTGCTGCAGCGGTGGAGGGATCTTTGTGGAGTGGTGAAGAATCCCAAGAGACGGTTCAGATTCACCGCCAACCTATCCAAGCGCTATGAGGCTACTGAAATGCGCAAAACCAATCAGGTTTACTTGCAGTCATATTCTGATCATAATTTCTGAATCTGTTGATCCAAATTTGACATAAATGTATAGAAGTTTCTTTGACACCAATGTCTCCTGTTAATCCGTTGATTCTCCGAATTTACTTGATTCAAGTATTTCATTGAAGATTTGTCTGAACTTGTAATGTCTCCTGTGATATTTAGGAGAAGCTGAGAATTGCAGTTCTTGTTTCCAAAGCTGCATTTCAGTTCATACAAGGTCAGAGTATCTGAAATATACTGTCCTGTTTCTTCTGTTCTTCTGTGGAACCTTAGATTAACTCACAGGGCTGTACAATTTCAGGCATGCAGCCGAGTGATTACACAGTACCTGAGGAAGTTCAAGCTGCAGGATTTCAGATTTGTGCAGACGAACTAGAACCGATAGTCGAAAGCCGTGACGTGAAAAAGTTAAACTTTCACGGAGGGGTCTCTGGTATTGTGAGCAAGCTCGCTTCAGATGAGTCTAACGGCATATCAAGAGACCGGGAATCATTAAGGAAAAGGCGAGAGATATATGGGAGAAACAAGTTTGAAGAAAGAGCGCCACAAAGCTTTTGGATGTTTGTTTGGGAGGCTCTTCAAGATATGACTCTGATGATTCTTGCAGTTTGTGCATTTGTTTCCCTGATTGTTGGCATAGCTACTGAAGGATGGCCTAAAGGAGCTCATGATGGACTAGGAATAGTTGCCATCATCTTGTTAGTTGTTTTTGTGACAACGACGAGTGACTATCGACAGCCGTTGCAGTTCAGAGATCTGGACAAAGAGATGAAGAAAGTTTCAGTTCAAGTTACATGAAATGGTTATAGGAAGAAGAGATCTATTTACAGACTGCTACCTGGTGACATTGTCCATCTTTCTATTGGAGATCAAGTCCCCGCAGACGGCCTTTTTTTATTCGGATTCTCTGTCTTGATTGACGAATCTAGTTTGACCGGAGAAAGTGAGCCAGTGATGATCAGTGCTAAAAACCCTTTTCTCCTGTCCGGAACCAAGGTCCAAGATGGCTCTTACAAGATGCTAGTTAGCACAGTGGGTATGAGAACTCAATGGGGTAAACTCCTGGCGACTTTAAGTGAGGGAGGGGATGATGAAACTGTTAAAATAAAAAGATGGAAGATTGGTACTAAGACTTCTTGATTTCTTTGTATGTTTTATCCCATATTTTATAGGCAGTGTCTTCATATGCACATGTGCCTTTACATTCAATGTGGTGGTTGAGGAGATTTCGGATGAAGAAGAAGAAAAATGATATTTTCTTCTTTTACACAGACAAGATCCGAAATCTCCTCATAATTATTAATTATTCTAACACTCCCCCTCAAGTTGAATTGGAAAATCTACAATTCCTAACTTGTGCATTGCTTTAATGAAGACATGACTTGATACTGCTTTGGTTAGGATAACTGCTAATTGATCTTCTGAATGGAAAAATGGTAGGCTTACGATCTTCTCTTCGATTTTTTCTTTGATGAAGTGTCGATCTACCTCAACGTGCTTAGTCCGATCATGTTGTACAAGATTCTCAGATATACTGATGGCTGTTCGATTGTCACACCTTCGGTGGCATGTCCCTGGAATTGATTGTCCAATCTCTGCTAGAAGTTTTCGTAGCCATAAAATTTCAGTTAGTCCTCTAGCAATTCCTCAAAATTCAGCCTCTATACTAGATAGAGCCACAACTTTCTGTTTTTTACTTTTCCATGTTACCAAATTTTCGCCTACAGTCATAAAGTATCCAGCTGTTGATCGTCTATCTGTAGGACTACCTGCCCAATCTGCATCGGTATATCCATGAATATCTAGAAGTCCATTTTTCTTAAACTGTATTCCTTTTCCCGGAGTATGTTTTAGATATCGAACTATCCTGAGTGCAGCTTCCATATGATCTTCTTGCGGACAATGCATGAATTGATTGATGACCCCTACAGCATATGCTATGTCAGGTCGAGTGTGAGCAAGATATATTAATTTTTCAACTAATCGTTGGTATCTTTCTTTGTTGACCTGGGAAGCGCCTTCAACTATTTACAATTTGGTGTTCAGTACTGCAGGCGTATCTGCAGGCTTGCAGTCCATGAGTCCTGTTTCAGCTAGAAGATCAAGAAAATATTTTTGTTGTAATGGATTGTTGCCAACTTGTACATATGCATGCATTCACAGCCACAAAACACAATTGCCATTGGTTGGAGTGCAAGCAGAACTTTCGAGAATTTCCATTTGTTCTTCAATCTTTATTCAATTTATATTACAATTTAAAATCAATAATAGGAATCTGGTGCCAGTTTTAAATTCGAACGCGAAACCGCTGTAGAATAGTTTGAATATCAACAACATCTACTATATTTTTAGATAAGTTGAGGATTAATTTAAATATCAATTATTGGTATATGCTGTGGCAAGCCATGGGTTGGGCCGGCGAGGGGTCCCCGCCCCCCGCCCCCCAAAACCAATTAACAATTGGTTTAATTTTTATAAAACGTTGTCTTCCCCCTTCACAACACCTGGTGTTTGTGGCCTCCTCTATTAGTGATAATCACAACAATCACAATCCTGTAATCAAGGAAATTCGCTAGGAAAGATTGTAACTTTGGGAGATTTGTAATTAGCCATATTTATCTCCATGTAATTAGCTATACACAATATCTATAAATATACAAGCAATGTGGTATAGATCACTGAAGATCATACCTCACTTTTTCCATCTTCTGTCAAATTCTGTTCTTCAATCCTTCTGTTCTTATGACTCTTTTCATGGTATCGGAGCACATTGGGTAATGCCTCTTTGTTTGATTATCTCATTGAGCACCTATTGGATTTATTCTGTAATTTGTGAATTGATCAATAAGTCCTGGTGGCTCAAGTGGTGAGCAACTAAACCTTACAATTGTGAGGTCCAGGGATCGATTCCCGCCTGGGTCGCAAAATGGAAATGGACTCTTTGTATAATTATAAGGGTAATGCCGCGTACATCAGACCCCCAGACCCCAACTTAGTTGGGAATATACTGGGTAAAGTTGCTTTTTTATCTGTCAATTGATATTTAAGACAACTCAATTCTAGATTCAGGTCTACTTCAACATTCTCTACGCCGAATCTTCCAACAGTGATTATCTCCAAATGTGACAGACCAAATTATCTGGTCTGAGTTTCTCAAATCATGCCCATCCTCGGGAGCAATGATTTAATAGGTATTGTTGACAGAACTAGGAAATCGCCTGAGGAACTTCTACCCGACGACCTCGATACCGCTATAATTAAAGGACTGAAGAAGGTTAATCTAGAATTTACCCTGTCGTTCAAAAAAGACTAGTACTGCATTAGGGATTAATTCGACCTTGTCTGATCGAGTTCTCCATTTATTCTTCTATCTCAAGCGTTCAGCTGCCATATGGGAATATCTTGCCACCTAAGATGATGGGAATATCTTGCCACCTAAGATGGTGGCAATCTAAAATGGCGATATTTGACCTTCAACGTCGGCTTCATACGCTATCTCAAGGATTCAGAACCTGCGCAGAATATTTGGACGCCGCAAAAGCCATTGTCGCTGAACTCAGAGCCACAAGATCTGAAAGTTCTTATGATGACCTTGTATCGTACGTCGTCGGAGGGATCCCGCCGCCATTTGATCTATTTGATGCAAATATAAACTTGTTGCATGATGGAACTACCATGGAATTTGATAAATTCGAAATATCTCTGTTGTACTACGCGTCAAAGTTGTCATCCTCCATCATTGAGCCTACTGCATTCTGTGGTAATTTGAGAGGAGGAAGACAGCCGGTCCAGAATGTGAGAAATGATGAATTCGTTGGGTCAAACTCTCGATTAGGCCCAATCACAAACAATTATTCTTGATCGAGAGGCAATGAAAGATTTTATGGGCCAAATGGGAATCACAGTTGTTCTATTGGGACAGGTAACTTGGGCTGTGGCTAAGGAAGACAAGCTATTGTTTTTTCCCGACCCTCTGGGCCTCAGGACTTTAATGGATCTAATAGTCAAGAAAAATCAGGTAAGACTGATCGACCAGAGAATGCTGTGAAGTGTCAGATATGAGATCGATATTTTCACACAGCACTTGACTGTTATCAAATGATGAGTTTCGCCTATCAGGATTGTCATCCTCCATCTCGCCTAACTACTATGGCGACACAGACAAATTTGGATATTGATGATAGTGTATAGTTTGTGGATAGTGGGGCAAATCACCATATTTCTAATTATTTTGCTCCTCTTTTGCAGCAACAACCTTATTCTGGGTGTGATTCAATCGTTGTTGGTAATTGTACATGTTTGAAAATTTTGAACACTGGCTCTTTTCAAGTAAAGTCATCTACACCTACCCGTAATTTAACCATGTCTCATATTATTCATTGTCCTAATGCTTCTGCTAACTTGTTATCGGCTTACCAGTTTTGTATCGAAAATCAGTGCTATTTTATTCTCACTTACTCTGGTTATTTTATTAAGGACAATAAGATGGGGCATACACTGTTGAAGGGACCCAGTGAAGGAGGCACCTGGTTCGGCTTGAAAAAGGTTATCCAACTATTAAACAACCCCTAGTTATGAACGTCGGTACTCGACCTACCTTTTCTATTTGGCACTCTTGTTTAGTACATTCATCACTGTTATCATTCGTCGTATTATTAGTAAATCTCATCTACAATGTTCTAGTATCCATGACTTAAACTCTGTATATGAACCTTGGAAACTTGGGAAGGGTAAACAGTTGCCTTTTGAGTCATCAAGTCGCATCACTATCAGACTTTTAGAACTAGTTCATTCCTATATATGATCAACTTCAATTTTCTCGAATAAAGGTTTTCCTTACTATTTGATCTTTATTGATGATTTCACCAGATTTACCTGGTTATATCCCCTCAAATCAAAATTCGATGCGTTTGCAACATTTATCACACTTCGTGCCTTAGTAGAGAATCAATTAACCCAGAAAATAAAGTCTTTTCAAATCGATGGGGGTGGGGAATATTGCTCAAATCAATTCAAATCTTTTCTGAACAAAGTAGGTATCTTTCACCTTATTTCCTGTCCTCACACTCCTCAATAAAATGGTCTATCTGAACGGAAACATCGGTACATTGTAGACATGGGTTTGACCCTACTAGCCCAATCTCATCTTCCTACCAGATATTGGGTCGAGGCTTGCTCTACAACAGTCTTCAACATTAATCGACTACCAACTATGGTTCTGAATCATATTCGTCCATTTGGGAAATTGTTTGGGACAACACCCGACTACTCCACATTTAGATCCTTTGGGTATGTCTGCTTTGCCCAAATAACTCTCACAAACTCATGGTTCACAGCTCAAAGTGTATCTTTGTAGGGTATAGCTCTCAGCACTTAGGGTACATGTGCTTTGATCATGTGTCTAGGGCCACTTACATTTCCAAGCATGTTATATTTGATGAGACTGTGTTTTCGGTGAGTTCACCACATGCCTCTATCTCTGACTCTTCATCAGTGATTTTTGCTGATTCAGGTACTATTTCACATAACTCTGCCCATTTTTATTACCATCCTTTGGTCCATCTAACAAATCACGTACTCAACCTTCAGAGCCTCCTTTGCCCCAACCCGAACCACCACCATCATTACCTAATCCATCACCTGAATCCAAACTTATGTCCATACCTTATGGTTCCCAAGTGTAGTCGTACCCTTGTCCAGTGATGCTTCTCTTGCCCAACCTCCTGTGTCCAGCACATCATTGGAACCAATTTCGTTTCCTGATCTCTGAGATACAACTATTCCAGGACCACACCTTCCTACCTTTGCTACAGCTCCCACAATTATTACCGAGTCCCGAACAGGCTCCTCTCGACCTAATCAGTTGCCCAACTAACATCTCTACAATGCCACACATCATCCTCTTTAAGCATTGGTCAATGTTCAGATACCTAGAGAACCTAACACTTACCTAGAGGCTGTATCTTCTCCATAATGAAAAATTGATATGAACGAGGAGTTTGAAGCATTGGTCGCCAATAACACTTGGAATTTATGTCCTCGTCCCTTTGAGCAACATGTTATTTGGTGTAAATGGGTATACAAAATCAAGTAGAAATCTGATGAGTCGATTGATCGATATAAGGCTTGCTTGGTCGCTCATGGTTTCAAACATGACTATGGTCTTGATTTCATTGAGACCTTTAATCTGATTGTCAAAATGGCTACTATTCGTTTATTTCTTGTGATTGTTGTTCATTTTTTACTGATGTATTCGTCAATTTGATGTGTCCAATGCTCTTCGGAATGGTGATCTGGACGAGAGAGTTTATATGGAACAACCTCCTAGATTGATTTTTTCTCAACATCTTGACTAAGTATGCTCTCTTCAAAAGGCTCGGTATGGACTCAAATAGGCACCCAAAGCATGGTATGTGCGGTTATCACACACTCTCCTGGATCTTGTCTTTATATGTTCTGCCAATGATTCCTCCCTATTCACATATCACTCGGACAACAATCAACTCTTCTTGCTGATATATGTTGATGATATTTTGGTTACTGGCTCACCAGTAAGTGCTGTCACTACACTAGTTGTTGCACTTCGGCTACCGTTTGACTTTGTGACTAGGAGACCTTGGCTATTTCCTAGGTCTTGAAGCAGTTCGAGATACCTTTACTCTTCACATCAAACAAAGTAAGTGCATACCTAATATATTAGAGCGGACAAAGATTCTTGGTGCAAAGATGTTTTCGTCCCCTTCTACGTCTGCATATCTGAATCGACACATGGATGCTACTGTTGGCACCTTCCGAGACTACCCTGTAGGAAATACGGGTTCCGATTTCTAAATTCGAAACTTTCAAATCGGGACCAAACAATGAAATTGACCCAAATCAAGTTTGATTCGTGTTCTAGGAGTCAAGGGTAAGACATTACTTACCTGGATCTCACCGGAGGCGGAAGAGCTCGCCGGAAAAAACGAAACTCGAATGGATTTCTTCGGACACGAAGTCCCCAAGAAAGGAGAACCTCTATCAAAGAGCACTCCCTGGGAAAACCGAAGCAGCTGCTAGACTGGACGGCGAACGGACGGCGACAAGAATTGGTCGGGAAATCTTTCGTTTGGTTCGAACTGTTTTCTCTCACAGAAAAGAGACGCGGAAGTCGTTTGTTCGAAGAAGTCCCAGATCTCTATCCGTTTTCTTACCGACACTTTGAGATTTAGTTTAAAGGATTTGGGCTTACGGGCCCAATTAACTTAAATCTCATTTAAGTTCAATTGGGCTCGAAGCCCAATTGCTTTTAAACATCATTTGGGCTCGAATTAGAATTTTGGGAATTCGGATATTCGGGATGTGAACGGGACCAAATTTTTGATCCAATTTATTTTTGGGACGGGTTCGAGTATGACCAATACCCATCCCGAATTTTCGTTTGGTCACCCCTACTGATGCGGTGCTGTAATTAAGTGAATGGTTTCTTACTTTTACAATGAATAGAAAAACAATAAAAATTGGGGAACTATCCTCCAAGAAATTCAACTGTTCGCGACAAAGTTTCACCGCGATCCACAATTTTTTTGATTGTTTTTATGGTATCGGAGCATACTACGATCCAATTTTGATTTTTACATCCAACTCACCGATTGGAAATGGGAAAAATAGGTGATGATGTTGCCGCTGAAACAGAGAAGTTGTTGGAGTTGAAGGATAAGCACCGGCGTTGAAGGCAAAATTGAATGTAGGTTTCATTGACAAAACTTTAAAAAAAATGATGAAGATTCATATCTATTTTTGAAGTGGAAACAAGTAAATAGCTTGGTTTGCTTATGGACAAAAAATGTTATGGTGCCTGAATTAACAAAACAGTTTATGTTTATACACGATGCTCAAAAATTGTTAGAGAATTTGGAAATAAGATTTGGCACTTCAAATTTATCTCGCTTGTTTGAATTGAAGAGGAATGTGGTTGTATTGAATTAGTGTAATAAGAATGTTTGTAAGCATTATGGAAAATTGAAGATGATTTGAGATCAATATGATTAGGGCAAGTGCATATAGTTTTTCAATAGTATTTGACAGTTATTTATATCTCACAATTCATTACTGTAATTCAATAACTAGAACAGATCTAATATTGAATTTAAATGTAACAAATCTAAATGTTACCTTTTTGCGGAAGCGTGATCGGATTGTTTGTCCGGATAATGAGTCTACCAGAGTCTCGTTAGGTTTCCACGAATCAAGTCTATGCTTCGTGGATGGATAGGCAGACAGAGAAATCTCGTATATTTGTTATGTCTCATATATAACTCTTATCTCGAATGAATAAACATGTGGCCTATTTATAGAAGTGGAAAACATTTGTTTATTCAATATATAAACGTTACGTTTATAACAATTTTAAATAGTATTTTACTATTTGAACACTGTGCACTTTTGACAAATATGTCACAAAAACGTACGAAACGTTTTTGACATGTTTTCCTGCAACTCCCACTCGGCTACACAAGCCACACAACGTAACATATCTGCTCGGCTACATAAGCCGTACAACAAAAGCATATTTGTTTCGACATATACAAATTTTTCTCGTACTTCAAATAAGAAATGATTCGTGCGACCAAGAAATAACTCGTAGTGTCATATTAAGTTACCACCTAACTAACATGACACTTTCAAAATAACGACACCCCAAATCTTCTTTGCATCACCGATAGCTACGCATCCCTTTAAGCTATTCAATATTTGATTACGTACATAATGTAATCGCCCAGACAAATATGGTGATGCTAGACAGATTGTTCCTTAGACCCTAATGACTATTCGTATCAACTCGAATGCTTTCCTAGCATAGTCCGCTGGACTGTATAGATCATAGCCCTTGAATGTCATACTAAAGTAGCATCATCAAGTCTCAACTTCAAGCCATAGCTCTAAGTCAAAGAGTAACGTTTAAGTGGAC
>JAOWBN010014041.1:0-10875 GCA_028565015.1 Pinguicula moranensis
CATCACCTCTGCCAAGCGCCATCGCCGGAGCTCGGAGATAGAATCTTCGCCTCGGCTTGGTCGTCGCAACTGTCTAATCGGGTTTGGTTGATTTCGTGCCATTTAATGTATAGTGATATTTTATTGGATCCGGTGAATCATTTAAGTAGTTTTATTATATTTGCCTAAAATTGGGAATCCAATTAGGCATTATTAATGTTGTTTTTGGATCGTATATCGATGATGGAGTGTTGAGACGTATGGTTTCAAGTATATAGCTTTCATAGTGCACATATTTTGACCATGCACCATTGGCGGATCTAGGGGCCTTGTCCCCTTGTCCATGAGCCGTCCCTCTAGGGCCCAGGCCCCTTCACAAATTTTAGGCTTAATTTTTTTTTTGGCCCCTCAAATTTTGGACTAAATCTGCCATTGCCGATACGCCATTCATAAATTTCAAATGTTAGTGAACATTGTTGATAATATTGGGCATGGTTGTTCTGCGATGCCTAAGCTGATTTTAGAGTACAAAGAAATGTACTTTGAACTACATAATACCCAGAATACAAGCAGAAACATGAATCTTCATCAAACCACAACAGCAATTAGATCAAATTCTATGCTAAGCCAAAACTAACATGAAGAGATGGTACTTACCGCTCTAGGTGCTGTTTTGATTGCAAATTTCCCATCATGCCTCTCTATTTCTTCCTTGCAAGCAAAAATCAAGAACTTTTATACCATTATCCTGCACTCAAAATTAGTTATGATAAAGTACAGTTTTAGATACAAGCTTGTGAAAATTCAACATACTGATCAGTAGAAGAAAAAAAATACAAGACAAGTCTCCAATAGTAATGCCAAAAAAGAATAACTCCCCAGCTTGTCATGACATCGGGTGTTGAGCACACACAGAGGAGGAACAACCGATTTATCTTTAACAAGACACTCCTTAGTGCTAGCAGAGCTACAGCTTTCCTTATAGCATCCTTTACCCACATAGAAAAAGGCATATAAACACTAGATATTCATTCCAATGTAACAGAGAAGGGGATGGTAGTGACAGGGAGAAGGCCATCAAATTTACAGCATGTCATTTCTATATCAGAGCAAATGTTTGTTTCAGCATGTCATTTCTATATCAGAGCAAATGTTTGTTTCTTCTGGTGTCGGTCTTCTCTTGATATCTTGAATCAAAGCTGCTTTCTTCACTTCATCTGTAATGAGAGGGCTCCCCTTAATCCCCTATAGGAATAATCAGCCATAACAACTAATCAAATCCGACCACATTGTCAAAGAAAACACTATATCCACTAGAAAAATACCTCGTGACCATCATTTCCTACTATGATACAATCGCAACCATCAACTTGAAGTCCTACACAAAACCAATCATTTGTCTGTAAACTTTCATCAATTGCAAATTCCAGAAGAGAAATTTCCAATTTGTAGAAAATATAGAAAGTATTACATCAAGCGCATGACATCCCACACGAACGTATAGATCCTGCAACAAATACCAAAATGCAAACACTTCCATAAGCAAGAACTCAAAACAGAAAAGGAAAAAGAGGACTTATTCGGCGACATACACACAAAAAAAAGTCAGATATCTCAAGAGCACCATAATAAATCATCAACAAATTTCACTAGCCAACACTCCAATAAAACAAGGGCATTATCCCCAAATCTTGCCTCAGACATCAATATCCATTGACTCAGCCACATGCCGCAGGATCGTTCTTGCTCTTGCTAAACCTTTTTTTCACTAGCTTTCGCATCGTCCTCCGAAACCTTCGCTCAGATTGACGTACCCCTCGCTCAGATTAACGTACCCTCTCTGGGTGTCGACATGAAACCACCATGGGCTCTACCGCCCGATCTGGACCACTCTCGCCATGCTCTGTATACGACGGCCCATAGGGGCGGAAGACTAGAGGTCGGCATATGGCCGCCATGCTCGTCACTGGTTAAGATGACTTTATTTTTAGGCGGCCGTCCGTATTTTGAAAACGGACGATGCGGATTGGGTCCATTTTTTAGAAATGGGCCGAAAAAAACTGACATTGGTTTAAAACGAGCGTGTCCCGTATGGCATCATAAAAAAATATTATTTTATTTAATTTAATTAATATTATAAATATATTTTTAATTTATAAAAATTTTACTAATGAAAATCATTTTTCTACCGAATAAAGTTGAAAATGGAATTTGAGAAAATGAGAAATGAGAGTAGAATATTTATAGATATAAGTGAGAGAAAAGTTTGTGTTAAATCCATGTGGGACATATATATATCCTATATTCAACTTAAAGAAAATAAATATGTTTACATAGAATAAAATCGTTGAGTTAACCATTACAACATTACAGCTCAGTGGTTAGCATACTTGTTAGCTTAGAATATGGTATGAAACAGTTTTCTTCATTTTATTTTATGTAAACGGGGTAGCGGGTTGACCCGCGCCTGCACCACCCACGAAACGGGCAGGCTTAGCCCACCCATTTCTGCCAAAGCGGTACGCCGCCGCCCGTTAATAAAACCGGCGAGTCCGCCGATAACCCGTTTTATACAAGTTAAACGGGCCAGACCCGTTTCACCCGGCCCGTAATCGGAACCAGAAATTGGAGTTGGGGGGCCAATTTTGGTGGGTTTAAGTAGGTGGATCGGGGTGAGTCGGATTATTATAAGCTGCAAAAAAATCCAAATTGTTTTTGGGATTTGAGCAAAAGATATAAGAAAATTCGACAAATTTATGTAAATTTCTGAAAGTCTATTTAGATTTGAGCAGGGGCCATTTTTTCAAGGATTTTTTTTGTTGTTTTGCAATAATATTCTTCTTCATTTTCTGGGTTTGGTGCATCAAAATTTTTGAGGTTTATTTTTGTTTATTGGATGAATTTTTCAAGCTTTTGTCTCTTCTTTGGGTTCTAATTTTTCAAGATTTTTTTGTTACTTTGTAGACATATTCTGCTTTATATTCTGAGTTTCATGCAAAAAGCTTCTATTTTTTTAATTACCCAAAAAAAGCTTCTGTTTTCTGGTTTATAAGTTTTTAAAAAAAAATCTACTTTTTTTAGTATGATTTTCATTGTAGTGTGGCTGTTGATTGTAGAATTTTAATGCATTAACTCAGGTTCGAATTAGGGGCGGATTTAGGGAGGGCGGCCCCCAATTTTTTTTCGCTATCTCTAGATATATTTGTGCCTAAAAAAATTTTAATATGTTAATTTTTTTTAATGAGTTTGGGTCAAAATTTTCGTACTGTTTCATTCAAAAAATATAATTTGGGTGTCAAAAATTTTTAATATACTTATACAAATTATTATTTACCACCACCACCACCAATTTTTTTTTTTTTTTGGCCCTCATAAAAAATTCATTCAAGCCTCGTTTTGTAGAACTTGGTTCAGATTCCTTGGATTTAAATGGAAATATATGCTCAAAGAACGAAGCATTCCTTGATTATATTATCGTATTCTTGTGAATATCAGGATTTTGAGATTCATACACAAGAAACCGATATACACTGTTGTGATGTGCATACCCAATGAAAATACAATCAATCGTTTTTGGACCTATTTTCATTTTCTTTGGTAAAGGTGCAACCACCTTAGTGAGACACCCCCACACTTTTAAGTATTTATAGGAAGGTATCTTACATTTCCACAATTCATATGACGTCTTTTCGACCTTCTTTCGGGGTGCCTTATTTAACAGGTAATTAGCGTTTCGCTCCACATGTTCTGTGGCAAGCCAGAACTGATTAACATTGCGTTCATCATTTCTTTTAAAGTTCTATTTTGTTCGTTCTGCCATTCCATTGGATTGTGGAGAATAGGGGGCCGTGACCTCGTGAATAATACGACGTTGAGCACAAAAAGTATCAATTGGTTCTACGTATTCACCACCACGATCACTTCTAACCATCTTAATTTTCTTATGAAGTTGGTTTTCTACCTCTTGCTTATAGAGAACAAATTTCTCTATAGATTGTAGCAGGTTTTCTGGTCCAGCTCAATACATGTGACTTTTCTTGGTTTTTGTTTTTTGGCTTGTAATTGTACCTGGTACATGTAATACTTTATAATATAAATATAAACATTAGCCTTTGAAAAAAAAAAACTTGTTCAGCTTGGCAGAATGGTGGACCATATGTTGCAGATTAACCTAGAATTTTCTGTCCACTTCTCCTTTAGAAATGCTTGCAAGCAACAGGATGTATTTTCCAGTCTCCAAGGGAGTAGGGAAACTGTACAGGTTTTCTCCTAGCTTTGATTCCCAACCATGTATTTTTCTAGATGATTTGTATAATGTCTTGTGTGTTAATTTTTGCCCCTTCAAAGTGTACTTTTTTTTGTGTTTTCCAGATGTGCCATATGAAAGATATCCATATGGACTTCCATGCCTCAGATTTGTACCTATGGGTTTACATATGCTGAAGTCTGCCAGGGATGGTGCAGGGAGTTGCTGGTGGATGTCCTTTCTCTCCTGAAATAGCCACTATAGGATTCCCTGCCAAATAGAAATAGTTATAGGGCAAGTGCTAGTTAAGTGTTCAATATCCTCCTGACCTGAATGACAGAGAGTGTAACTTGATTCATGATCAAAAGGGATGATGTTTCTCATCTCCAATGTTTTGTTTACTGGCATTGCATCCAGGTATGTTTTCAAAACTATGGCAATGTATTTTTTCTGTGAAAACCTGTTCCTGATGAAGCTAATCTTGCTTTCTTCCTCGGTGAAGAACACTTGCTCATTAGTATCCTCAATACGGTGATAAGAATCCTTCACAGTGTATGTCCCATGTAGACTATCTTTATAGTTATAATGGTCCTCACCCTCCATGGTCGGTGATATATCCTGCAAAAGACAAAGTAAGTTATTCAGATGGGATTATTCATGAGCTCTAAAATTGCTTCTCCATTTCAAGTCCCAAATCCATCAGTTTTCTTCCAATCTCCATGTTTCTGCTACATGGATGTTTTTATCAGCAGATATTCTGTTAAGATTTTGTGGCCAGCCTACTGGTATCACACCAAATATCCTGCCAAATTTTGACTCCCTCCCCAGTACCAAGGTATGTCTTAGCATTTTTCAGTGAACCAATTCCAGATAAAACATCTTAGATGTCATTCCACCAAGTAGAAGTGTAGGTTGATCCCCTTTTCCACCCTCTAACCGTTTCAGTTAGTTGTTGAGATTTTCCTAATTCTCTTAAGTCTCCCACCTTCAACCAACCTTCAGTACTGTAACTTGATTTCAAAATATCAGTAGCCAGTCTTGTCTTACCTGCTAGAATTCGTTCCCACCATTTTCCCATCATGGCCATGTTAAAACATTTTATGCTTCTTATCCCCAAACTACCTTTACCTTGAGGCAATGCTATTTTTCTCTAGGATGTCCAACACATCCTCCTTCTCTCTTTAGTGATTCCCCAAAAGAAAGCTCTCTGCATTGATGTAATTTTCTTTAGTATCAGTGGGGGAGCTTTGTAGAAAGCCAGGTAATGTGATGGGATGGCAGATAAAACTGCATTGATTAGGATCAGCTTGCCTCCTGTAGTCAGATATTTATTTTCCCATGAGTTGAATGGTCTTTCAAACTTGTCCAAAACTGTTTTCCAAGCTTTCTGTCTGTGGTGATTTATTCCTACAGTAAGACTAAGGTCCCTCATAGGTAAGTGCCCAACCTTACATCTCATATATGCTGACATATCTTCCAGAGTACTCTGCTAGATGTTGATTCCATATAGATGGCTTTTGCTGAAGTTGACATGGAAACCAGATAGAAGCTCAAAGTTTGTAGTGTAGCTCTGAAGGTTTTGATAGTTTCCCACGAGGCTTGACCAAACAACAAGGTGTCATCAGCAAATTGGAGGTGGGTTAGGTCTACCTTTGCTCTGCCAATTTGTAATGATTTGAACTTTTGTAACTGAGCTGCTTTGTTTAACATCACTGAAAAAACCCTCTGCTGCCAGGAGGTATAGGAATGGTGACAAGGGGTTACCTTGTCTGAGGCCTCTCTGTGGGATGGATTCAGTCATTCTACTTCCATTTATGAGGATAGATGTAGATGCAGATTTGAGGAGCTCCATAATCCAAGAGATCCATGCTGTTGGGAATGCCATGTGCTCCATGACTTGCTGCAGGTAATATGGTATCAAATGCATTCTCAAAGTCCACTTTTAAAATAAGTGCTTGCTTCTTTAATTTTTTCATCTCATCCACAACCTCATTTGCAATCAGAATTCCATCTAGGAGCTTTCTGCCCTTAAGGAAGGTCATCTGATTAGGGGCTATCAGTTCTTCCATGACTGCAACAATACATAGAGCCAGGACTTTAGATATGATTTTAGGTATATGGAATTGATAAGTTGGCAGCCATGACTTTGAGTTTTGATGAATAACTATCTTATATGTTGATGGCAATGAATTGAATGCTGAGCTGTTTGACAAACTCTGGCACTAGGGGAACCATGTACCAGCAAAACCCTTAGACATAGCCATGAGGGGAAGATGAAGGACAAATCTGTACATGTGAATTAAGCATATGGATCATTGATGCTAGGCATGATCCATCGTATTTTCCTCTTTTGTTTCTTTTCTCTTTCTTTTGATCTTGTACATAACTTTTTCCTTGTATATAAAATTTGTCTTAGCAAAAAAAGAATATGTTGCATGTAATGATTCTTTGTAGTATTCTAACATTACATGCTTTATTTAATTTTGAATTAAATATGACGCATGGTGGTTGATCGTGGACTAGAGCCCAATAAGGTTGTGCTTATTGTAATAATTGTTATTACTTTAATTCTTGGTTGAATGAATGTAATAGTTACATAGGTATTCAAAATATGGCTTCTTCCTCCAATTTCTTGATGTAATTCTTTCCTTATCTTACTCCCCCAAATGTAACTTGGGGTTTTTCAAAGAATATAATTTTTCATTAGTCTAGTGGAAGGAAAATTGTAAGAGTTACGTTAAGAATTATGTAACTCAAGATAAATAGGCCAACAAGATGCAAATTGTGGAGGTATGTGTGCAAAGGTGTTGTTGCATGTCTTCAAATCATTGAAGAACACCCTTAGGCTAAACCCCATAATCTCTTAATGGCCGAGAGATTAGTAGAGTCCATGATCAATTCATGTTCATATGTTTTTATTTAGCATGCATTATGATTTATTATTATGTGATAATAATAGGATTGTGCGCATGTAAGAAAACCTAAAAAATATGAGAACTAAACATATCAAACCCCTCAAACAATAATCAAAGTCTCTCATTTTCAAATATGTTTGAAAAGGGTGATGCTTCAATTGTTATGGTGAAATGACCCTCTTGATAGTTGGTTCACTTGTTGAATTTCCCTCAAAGTGACTATTTACCTTGTAGGAAGTTTTATCATTAAAATTATGACTTTCGGAATAATAATGCTTGACTTGATTAAAACTCTTGGCTTGTTGAATTTCCCTCAAGTCCTTGAGTATTAGAGGCAAATTCTTGGTAAGGTTAAAGAGTTAACTGCCCAAGCAAAAACAAGGAGTTGCAATGTGTTGCAATTGTTGAGTGACAACTACCCTTGATAACCATAGTTGGCTTGTTGAGTTTCCTTCAAGGTTTGATTATGATTTAATTAAGATCCTTGACCTACTAAAAGATTAATTTAATCTTTCGAATCAATATAGAGGGTTATTGATTTGAAAAAAATCGGGATCAAAATGGATATATTTTTAAAAATCTACTATATTCATTTTGAATATATATATATATAACAACAAAGTCTTATCTTTTCCTTTACATGTTTTGTAGATGTCTTCCACGTAATTGAGTCTTAGTTTTATTCTCGAATCCCACAAGCTAATTGGTGCAAATTAGTTGGATTGGCAACAAAGTTCGAAAATCGTTCTCAAAGCCAAAAAAATTGTGCATGTCCTTGAGACACCAAAAACCAACCCTCCGGAAGAGGGTACATCTCGGGTTATTCAAACTGCTTACGAGAAGCAAATTGAAGCTTATGAACTTGCCCAATGTCTTATGCTAGCATCCATATCTCTAGAACTTCAGAAGTAATGTGAGAACTTGGATGCTTAAGCTATGATGGGGTACCTGCAAGAATTGTTTGAGGCTCAATCTAAGACTGAAAAGTTCAATCTAACCAAAGACTTGTTTAGAGCCAAGATGAAGAAGGCTCTTCTATGGTTGACCATGGCGTGGCAATTCTAGACCTAAGCAAAAGAGTGAAGGAGCTTGGAGCAAACCTATAAGAAGGCCTTGCTATAAATTTGATTATGGAATCTCTTTCGCTGAGCTATAAGCAATTCATCGTCAACTTTAAAATTGATAAGATTCAAGTACCTTTGGGTGAGTTAGTGAATATTCTCAAACTCACTGAGATTGAATTGCATAAGGGAAAGGGTACTGTCATGCCCGCGTCTTCTCAAAAAGGTACAAAGTTATCTAAAATCTAAGCTTAAAAAGCAAAAGGGCAAGAAACGTGCAATGAAAGCAAGTAATGGAGTCAAAAAGGACAAGAAACCTGAAAAAGGGACTTGCTTCCATTGTGACAAGCTGGGCCATTGGAGACGCAATTGCAAATATTATCATACATCTTTGAAAAAGCTTACGGAAACATCTTCATGAGGTATCTACATTAATGATGTACTTTTTACATTCGCTTCTAATTTTTGAGTATTTGATATCGGATCCGCTGTTCACATTTGTAATAATTTGAAGGGGCTGAAATGAAGTAGATCGGTGGCAAAAGGAAAAGTAGATCTTCGCGTCGGAACAGGAGCAAGAGTTATGTTTCCAACGGTTGGGACGTACTATCTCAATTTGTCCAATGGGCTTGTACTAGAACTATACAACTATTATTATGTTCCAGTACTTATGAAAAATCTTGTATATATTTCGCGTTTAGACGCTAAAGGGTATTGTATAATGCAACAATACAATAGTTGTACTTTTTGAAAAATGGAATTAGATATTTGGTAGCCGCAAGTATTGATCGTCGTTATGTTTTGAACATAGATGAACCAATACTTAGTGTAGATACAAATATAAAAGACATAAGTCCTTCATACCTTTGGCACTGTAAACTTGGTCACGTAGGCAAAGATCGCATATCCAAAATGTGCCAAATGGTCTTTTGAACTCATTTTATTATGAATCATTTAAGAATTGTGAGTCTTGCCTATGACGTAAGATGACTAAGACTCATTTCAATGGAAAAGTAGAAAGATCTATGGAGTTATTTGGACTAGTATATACGAATATATGTGGTCCAATGTCGATAAATGCTACAAGCGGATTCTCATATTGTATAACATTCACAAATGACCCTTCTAGATATGGTTTTGTGTACTTAATGAAGTACAAATCCGAAGCCTTTTAAAATTACAAAGAATATAAGAATGTTGTTGAGAAACAACTGAGAAAATGTATCAAAATACTTTGATTTGATCGAAGTGGTGAATACTTGAGTACCGAATTTTAAGATTTTCTTAAAGATCAGAAAATCATTGCAGAAAGAACTCCTCCATACACTCCACAATTAAATGGTACGTCAGAGAGGAGAAATCGTACCTTATTATATATGGTACGATCGATGATGAGTCGTACAAGTCTCTCGAAATCATTTTGGGGCTTAGCCTTAGATACTTCATCACTAGTACTCAGCCGTGTTCCATCTAAAACGGTTGATACCACTCCCTACGAGATATGGATGGGTAATAAACCTAACATCAAGTATTTGAGGATTTGGGGATGCCCTGCTTATGTTAAGCGGGTTGAATCGGACAAGCTCAAAGCTAAATCCGATAAGTACTTTTTGGTAGGATACCCAAAAGATTGGTTTGGATATTATTTCTACAATCCTGTTGAGCCAAATGTGCTTGTCTCAAGACATGCCACATTCCTATAAAAAGAGTTTGTTCTACAAAAGACAAGTGGGAGCAAAGTGGAACTTGAAGAAATTCAAGATCCACAACCAAGCACTGATCAACAGATGGAACAAGAACAGTTGTCTCAAAAAGATGAGATAACAGAAAACACTCATACACAAGGACTACGTAGATCCGGTAGAGAGCATCGAGCCCCTGATCATTATGGGTTTACCCTAAATGAACAAAATGATGTATTTATCATAAATGATGATGAACCTACTGACTACGCAGAAGTCTTGTCTAGTATAGACAAAGAAAAATTGCTTGAAGCCATGGACTCCAAAATGGATTCCATGTATCAAAACAAGGTATGGACCTTGGTTAATCCACCTAAAGGAATTGTTCCTATAGGGTGCAAATGGGTTTTTAAAAAGAAAACAGACATGGATGGAAATGTGATTACCTATAAAGCTAGGCTGGTAGCAAAAGGATATTGTCAAAAACAAGGAATTGACTATGACAAAACCTTTTCTCCAGTTACTATGCTTAAATCCATTAGGATATTGCTTGCTATTGCAGCACACCATGATTATGAAAACTGGTAGATGGATGTCAAAACGGCATTCCTTAATATGAATTTATTAGAAGAGGTGTATATGATGCAACCTCGAGGTTTTGAATCCTATGATTCCAAGAAAGTGTGCACACTTCAAAGATCCATTTATGGGCTCAAGCAATCATCTCGGAGTTGGAACATCAGATTTGATGAAGCAATCGAAGAGTTTGATTTCATCAGAAATCCTGATGAACCTTGTGTATACAAAAAGGTTGACAAAGATGCAACGGTTTTCCTAGTGTTATATGTAGATGACATATTGCTCATAGTAAATGACATTCCAATGCTTCAATCAGTTAAGCTTTGGCTATCCAAGAAATTTTTCATGAAAGACTTAGGAGAAGCAGCCTATATACTGGGTATTAGGATCTATAGAGATAGATCCAGAAGGCT
>JAOWBN010014052.1:0-10875 GCA_028565015.1 Pinguicula moranensis
TGTTTTGGCCTTTATATGTTACTGTGTGTTTTGCTTGATATGGAAATTAGTTTCTTCCTTAGGATTTTTTATTATATAAAGCATAATGATTATATAAATTTAGTGAAATTTTTGAACGTAATATATAATTCAAATTTCCTAAAAAAAATCTAATCTCAAAATTGTGTCTTATGTCCTTAAAATGTACATGTAGGACTATGGCACCGCCTAGTCTGATCAACGAACCCTCTTCCAGTGATACGTTACCTGGATTGAACTATGACATCTGATCTAGGAAGATTCAGTATCTCCTATATGAGACAGATGTTCTAACACGTAAAACCAACCTACACATTGTGAATCACCTGTTGCGTCAACTCAATACGGGCAGGATCAAAAATTTTGAGGTTAAAGAGGTCATCAATGAGATACGTTCAATTGATGATATGGAAGACAGACAATGACTTCCTTCTTTATCTTTGATGTCTTATGATATGGTTATTAAGACATTCGTTGCGAACGTTTTGTGACATATTTGTCAAAAGTGCACGGTGTTCAAATAGTAAAATACTATTTAAAATTGTTATAAACGTTTTGTAACGTTTATATACTGAATAAACAAATATTTTCAACTCCTAGAAATAGGCTACATGCTTATCATTCGATATAAGAGTTATAACGAATATACGAGATTTCTCTGTCTGCCTAACTATTCATGAGACATAGACTTGATTCGTGGAAACCTAACCAGACTCTGGTAGACTCGTTGTCCGGACAAACGATTCGACCACGCTTCCGCAAAAGGTAACATTATCGTATTTGTTACATTCAATATTAGATTTATTATAGTTATTGAATTGCAAACAATATAAAGCTTAAAGCATAGAGGGGGTCCAAATAAGTGATGAAGAACTCTTATGCAGGTTCTGTTCAACCAGTAAGTTCGTTTTGTCCCCTGAAACAACCACTCACTTGTTCTCCACTGACCAATACTTTTGTCCCCTGAAAGTTCGTTCTCAAAAAATCTAGGATTATCCAAGCTAAGAAAAATTGACACGTTCTAGACAGTGAATACCTTAATATGGTCGCTTTTGCCAGTGATTTAGGCCATGTTTTGCGTAACCTTCTTAAAATTATAATCCAATTATAATCACTTTTTTTAAAAAATAACTCTTATTTTTTCAAAAAAAATTATTATAATTCAATTAAAAGCATAGGAGGGTCTGCGCAAAATATCCCCTTAATTACACGATTGGATCAGATCACCTACAGTATGCATTGATTTTCGTTGGTAGACATAAGACGATCGTGCAGATTAGTGAATTGGCCGGAGCTGCTTTGTTAGTGAAAGAGTTTAACAACAACAACCGAATTAATGTGGTGGTCAAAAAGTCAAAATTCAATTAAAAAATAATTATCTTAAAAAGTAATTTCATGGAATGTACAAAGCAGGTGGGCACAAAGGTCTTCAATCAACGTGCTCGCACGGGTAGATGTCAACTTCAACACGAGCAAAAAGTAAAGGCTGTAGGGGTGTATTATATATAAATAAATATATATATATAATATTTAGACATTCTTTGCAACTACTTTTGCAAATTATTTTTAGTGATTCAATCACAGTTTTATTTTTTGAGTTTTTGTAAAATCTGCTTCTACTTTTACTTCGGCAAAGCTAATTAAACCCATAATCCAGAAGCAGGTAAATAGGTACTTCTGCGGTAGAAAAGTAGATAATGACATTTTTGTAAATAAGTAAAATACATATTTAAGATATTTTTATCCTAATAAACATTTTCATAATCCAAAACTACACTTCATAAATATTTCTTGAAGGGTATAATTGAATTTTTCTTTCATAAATATAAGAAAATATAGTTATAATTAAAAATATTTGCAAACACTATTATTATAATTTTTATGTAGCACCGCAGTTTTTGCAAACACACAATTTTTTTTCTACAAATCACTTTTTTAGATTATCTCTATTGAAAAGTATTTTGCAAAAGTATAAGCATTTGCAAACACACACTTACAATTTGATGATTCAATCACCCTAAATCGGATACCATCATCATGTCAGACATTTTACTTAGGGGGCTGAATATAAAAATAATTAAAAATTTATATTTTAATAAGTAAATTACATTAATTTAAAAAATAATTAATATTGCTACAATTGTTAAGGATTTGAACTCGTTGCATAATATTTTTATTGCTGAGTAAATCGAAATATCTTTTATTGATCTAAGTAACTAGACAACCATTAATAACCTATTTGCCATTAAATTCTGTGCAGTTCAGATTCGATAATGTTCATTACAAAAAATTCTTTTTCTATGCTCGATGTAGCAGTTAAAAGAGTTAATCCCAAAGTAATAAATTTATAAATCAAGGAATAAACAATGGATAAAGTATATGTACAGTACTAAAAGAATCTATTAACCTTGAAATTAATTAATATTATGCAACGAGTTCAAATCATGAATCTCTTACCGGGAATTAGATATGATAGATGATCAAACAAATGGGCGGTTGGAAGAATTAGATATGGCACTAGCATATGCAATGGAATAGAGATCTCTTACCCGGAAAATGACAGTTATCAATAATTTGCTGCTCCAACTTGAGGAACAAAGTCTCTCAAGAGAAACTCTTGATCGGTGGACTTGTACACTATTCGGTGAAGTCGGGGGATATAAAGCAACAATGGATGACCTCTCAACCAATATGGATATGCCCAATACTGCTATTCTTGCAAAAATTTGGTGTAAGATGATTGTCCTAAAGATTTCAGTATTCGGGTCGGGTGGAAGGTACTCCAGGATAAGTTTCCTACAAAACATGAACCTCATGCTCCTCTATATCTATAGAGGCATTGACCTGATGCCCAAACAAATACTCTTTATAAGATGTAATCATATGGAAGATGACACAGATCACTTGTTTTTCATGTACTTTGAAATATACAAGTTATGTGAATGGATTCATGGAAACCATGGGGGTTTAAGGGGCTTTGAAATAGCCATGAAAACTAGATAAATCTAAGAAAGACAAAGAAGAGAAAAACATTGAATGTTGTTGCCATTAAAATGAGATGAGAGAATAAGGAGAATTACAAAGACAAGTCACATGTATGTATTTATACATGTGACAAAACCTAATAACCTAATGGGCCTTGGCCCATTACAAATGAAATAAGGGAGGGCTTATGGCCCAACACTCCCCCACAATATTTACATGGGTGAAGCCCATGTGAAGATTGGATAACAATAACGAGTCAAAAAAATCATACAAAGCCCAAACTAAAAATCTGCATCTTTTCTTCTTTTTCCTTTGGGATTTTTCTCAGCTCACAGTAAGGGGAGAATTTTTCTTCATTCATTCTCCTTCATCCTTCAACTGGGCACCTTCTTCGCGAGATCTGGAGACACGATGTCCTAGATTCAAATTCTGCCATGGCGGCAATGCAGTTCTTCGTTCCGGAGATACGGCATCCCAAAATCTGATAACAGGAGCCAGCGCATGGCGGTCACGGACGAAAGGGTATTGGCATATTTGTATGCATGTGGCCGAATCTGCAAGAAAATAGAGAGAGAAAAAATAAAACCAGATCTGGATGAAAAATAAAAGAAAATAGATTTAAACAAAAAAAATGGAAAAATACGTGGGGCGGAATTTTTCAAAAATCAAGATCGTAAATCGATGGGGTTTTTTTTGGGGAGTTTAGAGTAGCCATGAAAACTAGATAAATCTAAGGAAGACAAAGAAGAAGAAAATCTTGAATGTTGCAGTCGTTGAGTTGAAAATAAGAGAATGGGAAGAATTACAAAGACCATGTCACGTGTATAAATACATGTGACTTAAACACCTAATGACCCAATGGGCCTTGTCCCAATACAAATAAAATAAGGGAGGGTTTATGGCCCAATACTCCCCCGCAATCTTTACATGGGTGAAGCCCATGTGAAGAAAGGATCACAATAATGAACCAAAGAAAACATACAAAACCCTAAGTAAAAATCAACCTCTTTCTTCTTCAGTTTTCCTTCACAATTTTTTGTTCTGCTCACAGGTAAGGGGAGAATTTCTCTTCCTTCATTCTCCTTCATACTTTGAACTGGGCCACTTCTTAGCAGATCTGGAGACACGGTGTCCCAAATTTAAATCATGTCATGGCCGCAGTGGAGTTCATCGCAATTTCGGGGACATGGCATCCCATAATCTGATAACAGGACGCGGCGCGTGGTGGTCACGTACGAAGTATTTTGACAAATCTGTATGCACGTAGCCGGATTCGCAAGAAAACAGAGAAAAAAAATCAAAAAAAATCTGTCCAGATCTAGATGAAAAATAAGAGAAAACAGATAACAAAAATTGACACAAAAAATAGATTTAAACAACAAGAATAAAAAATTGAAAAATACATGCAACATTGTTCCCTTGTCATGGTATCAAAGCCTACCAACTAGGTTTCAAATACTCTCCGGTCGATTCCGTGTTGATTCTCTATCACTCTTTCGCTGCCACCATCAAATTCTCCTCTTTTCTCCTCATCTCTCCGCTTTCATGTTCATGTTTCCAGCCCATTGTTCCCTTGCTCCCTTACTCTTCCTGTAATCATCCGTGGACTCCTCCCATATTCCTATAGCTGCTCAGGACCCTACTATTTTTCCTCTCACCTATGCGGAGTTCTCACGTCTCGTTACTGCCAAGCTCACCCCCTCAAATTACCTATTCTGGCATAATCAAGTTTGCACTTTACTACAGCAGCATCAACTATTTCACTATGTTGATGGTTCCCATTCCCCACCTTCAGAACTAGATCCAGCAGACTCCACAAAGTTGAATCCTGCCCATGCTCAATGGTTGTTGCACAACCAAAGGCTCTATTCCCTACTTATTTCCTCCCTCACTGATGTCACATATGGTGTAATCAATGGCAAGCTCACCTCCGTGATCTTTGGTTCACTCTGGAACACAAGTTCAACAATAGTGACCCTTCTCAAGAACTCGGTCTTCAGGATGAAGTTACAACTTCAGCGCAACCATCTCTACGTGAAAGATTACTCACACCAATTCCTACTACTGTGTGACCAACTATCTACCATCAGCCACCCTGTCTCTCCTCTTGATCAAAGTCACTAATACACGTGCAGTCTTGGCCCGGATTTTGTTGCTTTCACAAGTTCCCGACTTTCTCAAGATCCATTGCCCGCCGTGCGTGACATCATTGCATGGGATGAGAACTTCCATGCCCTATATCACCGCACCATCTCCGGTGTCGCCTCTCCTGCCTTGTCCTTTGTCGCCGTAGCTACCACACTTCCCTCTTCCTCCAATGGCTCTTTGGCCTCTGCGTACTCCAGTACCCCCTCTCAAAATGCCATTGTCCCTCCATCACCTTCGTAATACACTCCTCATAGTCCGACCATGTTTCATGAACTTCATCCACCAGATCCATTTGCCTATTACCCTCGTCCAAGTCTCTCAGCCCATCTAAGGTAATAACGACCCCCCTCCCCTTGTATACTTCTCACGTCCCCTACCCTATCCCTCACTCCCTTCCATATCCCTACTCAATTTCCCCTATCTCACCATCTGCTCCACGGTTCTCGCCTCAAAATAGTGATCCTCTCGTGGACGAGGGTGTAGTCGTGGCCACCATGAGCCTCGGTGCTAGATATGCCGGGGCTATGGCCTATTCGCTGATGCTTTTCATGGTCATTACTCGTCTATGAAGTTCACTAACTTCCCTGCTCAGGCCAATTTTGCGGCCATCGCTGCCCCATCCGATTATGGACATGGTTCGTTGATTTTAGGACACAGACACATTGGGGAATTTCCTGCTTCTCAATTTCAAGACGGTTCTTTCGGCTCGGTGTAAAATCCTCCTGTTGGGCCATTTCATTTCTCTGGGCCGCCCACCTCATGAACCCATTTTTCCTCCACCCCATTTTCCAGTCAGACATTCTAGTGGGCTACATACCCCTAGTCAACCTCCGGTCCAATTCAGCTTATCCACTTATTCTGGTGGGCTCACTATTCCAATAGTACCTTATTTTAGATAGCCCACCCCACCAAGCCCGTATACCGGTCAGCCCACTTATATATCCTCCCTTGCCACTTACCTCCTTAGAGTTGTTCTCCATATCCCTCGTCTTACCATCAAGCTAACTCTGTCATACTTGCTCATCCTGTTCCACCCTCCTCTATTCAGTTTGGGTCTGTCCTAGTTGATGTTACCAGACCTGCTTTTGCCTCACCATCACCCTGGTTTTTTGGGCCATCTGGTATGGGACCCCCTTCCATCGGTAGCTATCCGGGACTTCCACCTGCAGTATCTTCCTTTGTAGTTGATGTTTTTGGTACCACTGTCTCTGATTGGCATATGGACACCGGTGCCTCTGCTCACATGACCTCGTCCCCCATAGCTCTTGATTAGGTTACTCCCTATAAGGGTAAGGCCTGTGTTATTGTTGGCAACGATGCCCCATTATCCATTACAATACTGGTTTTGTTTCTACTGCTTCATTGCCCTTACTTCATGTTCTTGTCGTTCCTTCCCTTAAAAAGAATATTTTGTATTAGCAAATTAACCTCTGATTTTTTTCTTGCCATCACCTTTAGTTATCATTGTTTTATCATTCAGAGTCGTAGCATAGATCAGGTGGTGGCAATCGATCGGCGTAATGTGGCCTCTACGTACTAGAACGCAGTATTCCTGCTTTCATCTCTTCTGTGTCTATTTCCAGTCTTCGTAGTATATTTGATTTATGGCATGCTAGACTTGGACATGTATCAGCTCCTATTGTGTAGGCAAACAAGGTTGTATTTTGCTTATTTTTATGCCTCCATCCCCTCATTTTTTTTGTACCCTGTGAAATGGCCAAAATTCATAGCTTGCCTTTTGTACCGAGTGAACATCGTGCTTGTCGAGCACTTGAATTGATACATTGTGATCTATGGGGACCATCTCTTATGCTTTTTTTATATGGTTATCGTTACTATGTTATCTTTATTGATTATTATTCTCGGTTTACGTGGTTTTATCCATTAAAACTCAAATTTGAATTCTTTGAAACCTTTCATCATTTTCTACCTTGATTCAAAAAAATTAACGTGATGGTGGTACTGAATTTACCAATCATTAGTTTCAAACTCATCTTCGTACTCATGGCATTCATCACTTATTTTCATGCTCATACACTCCTACTCAAAATGGTCGTGATGAGCGTAAGCATCAACATCTAACCGAGATGGGTCTTACTCTCCTTTTTCACTCTCATGTTCCACTTTGTTTTTCGATTGATGTATTTAGTACGGTAGCCTACATCATCAATTGGTTTCCATCGCCTCTCTGGAAAGGTACCTCTCCTTTGGAGCTCCTTTATCCTGCCCTCCCTGATATGATCATTTTCATTCTTTTGATTGTCGTATTTTTCCATGCTTACAAGACTATGCTCCCCACAAACTCTCACCCTGGAGCCTTCCTTGTGTATTTCTTGGATATAGTTAATCTCATAAAGGCTTTCATTGCCTTGACCCATCTAGTTCCCGTCTTTACATCTCTCGGCATGCTAAGTTCGATGAACTCTGGTTTCCTTATTACAGCTCTTCCCGCATTACATCCCTTGCTGATCTTGATATCTATGTCTTCATTGAGCCTCATGAGCCTGATCTTTTGACCTCCACACAGACTCCATCCTCACCATCACCATCACCCCCTAGCTCCCCTTGTTCTCTATGTTCTACTCCTTCTCCACTCCTGTGGTTGTCCCAATTATTGTTTCTCCTCCACCTTCTGATATTTCACCCTCATCTTCTCTCATCTCACCACCTAATGTTCACGGTATCAGAGCGAGATTTTGGGGGTTTTGAAGTAGCCATGAAAACTAGATAAATCTTAGGAAGACAAATAAGAAAAAAATCTTGAATGTTGTGCCATTGAGTTGAGATGAGGGAATGAGGAGAATTATAATGACAAGTCACATGTATAATACATGTGACAACACCTAATGACCTAATGGGCATTGGCCCAATACAAATGAAATAAGGGAGGGCTTATTTCATCATGGTTGGAGTGCATGCATGATTCAAATTGTCGTATGTTGGTGCGCCCAATGCAATGGATCAATTTACTAGGATGTTGTGTAGTTCCATTTATTGAAATACTTTTTACACCTCCTGATCCATCCCCTCGGATTAGTCTTAGAGAACATGGGAAATTCCATCTTCGGCTGCATAACATCGTCAACAAATTCTTCATCGTCGCCGAAAAATTGATGTACTGTGTGTCGCTACCTTCACCTCTATGTTTGTTTCCTTTAGCCATAATCATGCTACCTTCACCTAAGATGCCTTTGTCTTTGTTGTTGATGTTGAGTTGGTTCATTTCATAATAGGCTTGAGTTTTGATTGGTATACTCATCATTCTCTTGATGTTTCTAATCAGCATAGCAAACAGTTGTTGCTAGGGGTGGAGCCAGGAATTGAAGGGAGGGGGCCATATTTTTCGTGTTTGAACAGAGTGGGGGTTGGGTTGGATCATATCGGTTTAAGCAAGTATTTGAATTTTTTTCGAATTTGAGCAAAAAGTATAAGAAAATAATTAAATTTTATGTGAATTTCTGAAAGTACATTTTTTTAACATAAATATATCACAAGTATTTGAATTTTTTTGGATTTGACCGCACGAATGTTTAAAGTAAAAGGATTTTTAATTTTTTTGATAGGTCTAGTTTTCAATTTACGAAATAGAATTTTTGTAAGTACAATCTAAAAAATAAACATATTAAAGAAATATAAAAAATATATTAAAAATTATCAAAAATAATAATAATATTTATTAAAATTTATTTCTTATTTTTATATCAATAATATTTATGATATAACATAAATTATATTTATTTGTTAGGTGTTTCATTGGTTTATCTTCCTAACAGAATTCCTTCCCGAAAGGAATCAAATCCCATGTGCATCAAATTTTTGATTTGATAGCTATAAAAAAGAAATAAAATGTGCCAAGGGAGATTTGAACCCTTGCACTTTGCATTTCAAAACCAGAGACGTACCAGCTGATCCGAATAGCATTTTAAAATATGAGAAAAAATATTATTCGATTATCTAGGCCCCCTGTCCCTCCGCCTCTGCTCTTTACCATATATGTTGTTTGTGTTTCTCAAGAAGATTACACGTTGTTTGTATGAATCGACTACACGACTCCTTCTAGAGTCAAAATACGTTTGTTATTTACTAGTTTAAATATTCAACTATCAAATAGATCTGCGTCTCTTAAATTATTGAGACACTAAATGTTTTTACAGCTTTTCCACCTTTCTATGAAATTTTACTCTTTCTCGATCATTGTAGATAATAATATTGTAAGAGAAAAGCATACAAAATTTCATTCCACTCATCACGAACTCCTCATAAGCACCAATGGATGCAGTCAACATTGTTTTTGGGATCAGATCTCTGTTGTGCGCAATGTCGATTACCAAAAAATTTCAATAATACATTTTTCGGTATTATGATATGATAATGGTAACGATAATACGTTATCATTTTTTTTACTATACAATAATGATAATAGCCATTGCCGCTACCGTTTGGTCATTAGGACAAGTTTCCTATAAAATAGATTATAGAGACAATATCAAGATCATTATTTTGAAACAAATATCTTTATGTTATAAAAATATGAATACATTTATTTGCTTTCTAAGACTGATTAGTTGTGGTGCAGCAGAACCCCTTCGCCCATTACGCACCAAAGATCCCTTGCCTTGTTGCTGCTTCTGCTAAAAGCATCAAGTCATCTTGCATGTTTTGCCTTTCCATTTGTGATCTTATTAACTTATTTTCCTTTGTCTTTCCCTGGTCTAACTACTCTAATACCAATTGTCCATTGCAAATGGAGTTGGAAGAGTCATCATTGACAATTTTTTAGCTTTGTGCTAATAATGAACTACAATAAAATGGCACTATTAAATTCCAGTTTTTCTATTTAGTGAAGTTGTTGGAACTCAATACATCAAATGACACAATTCATATTGGGTTGCAACGAAAATTGCCTCTTTATATAATTATAAGGGTAAGGGCCGCGTACATCTGACCCCCCAGACACCAACTTAGTTGGTAATATACTGGGTACGTTGTTGTGAGTATATTTGACATAAAACTTCTCTACTCTTGTAAACTGCTAGAGCTTGCCAATCATGAGATTGCAGAGGGGAATTATTCAAAAGTAAGAAAATACAGATTTAATTACTTCCAAAACATTCATTTTGTCGTATATTTTTTTACCGATTTACATAACTTGCTCACTTATCCACACACGTATTTAAAAAACTAAGAACAGATTCATCTTTCCACCCTATACCTCTCTCTATAGCCACTTGGAGGAGTTGGAAAAGTTTCCCATCAAAGGGACCAGATCACTTGGAATTGGGATCAACCTTTCAATTGTGCATCTAGGATTTAACACATCTCGACCGTCCATCTTTAGTTTCACCTAGGCCTGAGCAGCGGTGCGGGCGGTGCCAAAATAGCCCTTACCGCGTTCCGCCCGCGAAAGTTACGGTAGCGAAAATTTATACCGCGTACCGCTCGCAAAGAGTATGTTACCGCACCGCACCGCACCGCGAAAGTTCACGTGTGGATGCGGATTCCGCGTAAACCACGAACTTTCGCGGTGCGGAACATGCCCCGTGGATTCTGCAAAAGTACACCTGATTTTTTTTTTAAAAATATAATGCGATTTTATGACATTTTATCAATCAATTACCAAATAAAGTTCAATATTTTACCTACTACTAACGAAAATATTTCACAACAATTTCAAAATCTTAACCAAACATAAATAGTTAACACCATATTATATCCGTTTTCCAA
>JAOWBN010014063.1:0-10874 GCA_028565015.1 Pinguicula moranensis
CAATGCAATATGAGCTGCATTGCTACCTTTGCACAGCTTACCACTTTTGTAGAATTCCTGCAGTAACTTCATAATGTCAGTGTTGAACAGATAAATAAAGTGCTTGATAAACCTGAAATTGAGTCCGTCAGGTCCTGGAGATTTGTTGCTACCACAGCTGGATACAGCGGACATCATCTCAGGTTCATTAAATGGTAGCTGCAGATAATTCTTGTTCCTCTGATCTAACCTCTTCATCTGAATAACCAGTTGTAGTCTGTCTGGTATTTTCTCTGTGAAACGTTCCTTGAAATGTAGGAAGAAACATTCCTTAATTAAATCTGGTTCTTGCAGCCATGAAGACCTGTTCCATACCCCACTAATGCTATTGAAAGTTCTGTACTTCTTCATGCTGCGGTGAAAAAAAGCTGAGTTTTGGTCTCCTTGTTGCAGCCATTTCAGTCTTGATTTCTGGAAATTCATGCTGTTTAGTTGGGTAGATACACTGCTAAGTTGTAACTGTAAATCTGCCAGGAGGTGCAGGTCATTAATACAAAAATTTGATGTCTCAGCTGCCACTTCAATTTCACTGATTCTCTCGAGCAGATCAGTCTTCTGTTCTTGTAAATTTCGTGGTCTGGATGCATTCCAGATCTTGATGTGTGCCCTCAGATTCTTAACTTTATTCAGGATCTTATAGCTCATGAATCCATCTACCACAGTACTCTTCCAAATCTGTTCAACCATGTTAATAAATCCTTTATCAGATAACCATATGTCAAAGACCTTTGTGGGCTTTGGTCCCCAATTAATTAGGCTTGAATATAGAATCACAGGGCAATGATCTGATCCGTCCCTATCCAGCCCCACCTGCGTCCACTCTTCTGATATATCCATCCACTTACCATTGACTAGAAACCTGTCAAGCCGGCTCAAGTCCTTTAAGGACTTCAAGCACCATGTATACTTTCTTCGTCCCATCTCTAGATCATGCAACTCCAACTTTGATATAAATGAGTTAAAGAGCATCACTTCTTGCGCATAGTTTTGAGAAGCTACTCCCCTTCGTTCATGCAAACTAGTTACTGCATTAAAATCTCCCATTATACAGCACCTGTCAGATTTATAGGGAGACATATACTCTATCAGCTTCTGCCATTGACTCTGTTTTTTATGAAGTTCATGCGGACCATATACATTAACCATGTGGGATGTGATTGAATCTTTAGTCCAGTTTCCAGATATGCCAAGGAATCCTTCATCCGCAAACAAGGATACTCTTTTGAACAAATTTTTGTTCCAGATGCAGAGTAATCCACCAGAAGATCCTAAGGATCCTGTGAAAGCCCAATCAAAGTCAGCATCATACCAAAGCTCAGAACACAACTTTTTCTCTATATAGTCTTATTTCGTTTCTTGAATACTAATAAAATCCATTCTCTCTTTCCAGATCGGACGCTTCACTTGACTTCTCCTCTCATAACTCCCCAATCCACGTACATTGTAGGTGGCAATCTTCATAAGTGTTGATTTGTCTCTGTGCCCCTGTGGGAGGGTGAAGTACCTCTAGTGTTATGTGACATTTTTATCAACAGATCTCGGAAAGTATCCTGATTTGCTCCATAGATCACCCCAAGTTGTGAGCCCACTGTCATAATATTATCAATATTGCAGCATAGAGGATCCACCAGATTAGTTGGGGATGTGGGAGGAAGGGGCAGTGGTGGGCAGACAGATGATTTTTCAGCCAGCTTGCAAATCCATTCCTCCAGTGTAGCAAGTTTCTCAGCACGATTTAGGTCTGTAATGAGCTTAGCTTTACCTGAAGATCTAGGTCTCCCCCTAGGTCTTTTGACTGTCCCAAGATCAGGGGTTATTGTGTTACAAGCCTCCTGAAGAGGTGGAAATTCCTCATTGGCGACTGACAAAGCATCTGTGGTATGTACCTTGGGTGAAAATAGAACCATTCTGGCTGAGAGGGGGGCTTCTCCCACAGTTACACCCCCATCTGATGTATTCTTGTTATTTGAGGATGTATCCAGTACTTCAGGTGTACCATACACGACCATTTGTTTATCAGGTATGATTACAGTTGGGATCTTTGCCACTGGTGTGGCTGCATCAAGTGCATCTACAACATCTTCTGAGAATTTGCTTTGGTTCGCCACAGAGGTTGATTGTGCTGTGATTCCATTGGATATGATCTTAGGATTATCTAATAAACCACTAGTTTGCTGGCTCTGTTGACTCACAAGCTCTACACTAGGTACTTCCCCTGGATCTAGTTGACTAGGCAGAAATTCATTGTCCGCTAGATTTAGGACTGACTCTCCTTTGTCCAGGGATGTGCGTGTATCATCTGAGAGCTGAGTTTCTACATCAGATATATCTGATTTATTCACACTCCAAGGAGGAGTAATATTCACTGCTTCTTTAATGTGAATCAGGTGAATCACCCCGTCCACTGTGACCTCCATTGTTTGATCCACATTAGTACCCATTGGTACCTGGATCAGTACTGAGGCTGCTTCTAGATTCTGTTTGGACATTATGATATCGTCTATGCTGATGAAGGATCCTATATGATTGCCGAGTGCCGCAAGATTCAACAGAGACCATGCCTGGAGAGGAAAACCATATATTTGAATTCTACAGGTTCGACTGCTAGCCTTCTTCCAAGACATCCAAGGTATGATGTCCGTTACCCAGTTAGCGAGCCAAACTCGATCATTCCTCAGTAGGTTTGCCAAATCAAGGGGCTCATCCTCCCATAGTAGAACAGTTCCAGGGCAGAGAGGGCTCGCCGAAACATTTAGATAGCCTGCTGCTCTCAATTCTCTCTGAAGCTCCCGTGCACTACCTTTGTTTATCAGTTTTGCAGTATGGCTTCGACCTAGCCACGAACTCGGGTCCACTTCAGATTTGAAGGATATAGCATCAATTGGGTGCAGTACCGAATGGGGAGTTATTGTATTCTTGACTATCTTAGCGGGTGGCCTCTGCGCAACGGTATTTTCCACTTCCCTCTTTTTCCAGACGGGTTGGAATTTGGGGTATCTTGCTCGGTTAGCACGTAGTCGATACGAGCCCAGCCTGGTGTTGTTGAGTGCGAACAACAGCGACTTTTCGTCCTCAATTTCTGCGAACTCCACAAACCCAAATTGTAAGCCTTGATTATTTAGCTTTCTTGCAATAGAGATGTTAAGTATCTAGCCTTGATGTTTCAATGCGCTCCTCAATCTATCCGTGTCACAGCCTCTAGGAAAGTTGGTGAGGTAATAGCAGGGTTTGTTGACAGGAAGCCGAGCATTGGCTCTCGGGCCTAACCTATCGTGTATAGGGAGTGAGTTATGTGTAGGCAGTGGGGGAAAATATCCATAGGAATTTTGATACTGGAATAGTAATGGAGCTTTCCCAGCCTTAATCTCGGCCCTGCGCATCATTTTAAGCTGTCGAGAAGGAATCATCCATGAATTTGAAGACATCGGGATAATGCTTTGGAGCTTGATTTGTGAATGTGGCGATCCAGACGAGTAAGGATAAAGATATAGACAAATAGGTGATGAAGTTCCCCAGGAGCGTGAGGTTTCCCCAGGGAAGGAAAACGGTGCAGATTAAACAATCAGTATCGGGTAGAAGCAGATGAAAGGAAAATGGGGGAGACGGTGAACAGTGACTCTGGATCGCTCTGTTAGAAGTTCCATAAATATTAGGGGTGGCAATGGTCTCATTGAATTCATCCTACGAGTAGGAGTGAGTAAGTTTTCAAAATGATGTTTGTCCAACTTGCCTCTTTGCAAATGTGCAGCCCCTCCATTGCGGTTTGAAATTCTGCATCATTATTAGTACCTATGCCAAAATTAACTAAAAAAGCAATTAAGAAATCGCCATTGGTATCCTGGATGACCCCACGTCCACCTGAAAGGCCTGGTTTTCAATGCAACTTTCGTCCATGTTAAGTTTCACCCATCCAACCAGTGGTTTGCTACAGCGAACTAGCTTTGCTCTACTCTGATCCCTTGATTTCGCTGATATGTTAAGTTGGCTTAGGAAGGGCATGTACAACACCCGCTCTTGAAATTTCATGTCAGCCAGATCAATAATTGAAATAATTAAATTGCACACCTACCTCCACGTTTGATCAATCAAGTGATACACATCATTGAACTGAGCCGTGCACCGACGTACCCGGAGGCACCACGTAATGACCGCTAGGAATATATGAGGATAAATCCTTTCAGCCCTGACAAGTGTGTCAGCAACGACCATTGAGCCACCCTTCCCTTCCAAGTCCTTGTCTGTCGATGGGAATCCCAAACAATGTCGTTGCTATATTCCATAGCTCTGATGCCAACACGCTACCAGATAAAATACAATCCATGGCCTCTTGTTGTCCTGGTTCATAGCATTGGCACAACGAAACCAAAGTAATACCTTTCCTAGTTAGATGGTTATCTGTTAGAAGATAATTTTGCCATGCCTTCCAAATGCACAGGGTCATTTTCATTTCCAGATAAAAGAGTCCGCTTGGAGCCTTTCCGCCTTGTCCAGACTAGCCTCCCATGCTGATTTCAGAGAAAAATTTCCTTCCTAGGAAAGCATCCACACAACCACATTCTTCTCTGCATTGGGCCTAGGAGATTTCACCTCCAAATTTTCCATGTCAGGCCTGCCCCCACCATTTGGACCAAGTTTTGATGTGCCCACCAGCCATCCACTATGAAATCCTGGCTCCACCCCAAACATACTAACATACATTCGGATCCCATGAAAATATTGATTGATTTTTCAATGGATTTTATTTAAATACCTATTTTTAGTATACTTTATTTCATTAAAAAAATCACTCCCTCGGGACTGTCTCTTTTGGTCCACAGTTCTAGTCCTAATCTTTTTAATTTGACTTGTATAGAACCCAAATCTCTCAACTTGATGATCAATTTTGCAGGTTCTTTCGTGTTTTGCGGATTCACATTGTCAAGTTATTTTGCTAGTTTCTTGATCTCCATGGTCCATAAGACAACGAGGGTTGGAAAATCGAGCAATTGGCTTGCAGATGATCTGAATGGGGGGAGATTGGATTATTTCTACTATCTTGTGACGGCAATAGAGGTAGTAAATTTAGTGTATTTTCTTATCTGCACTCATAAGTATGTTTATAAGAGAACTAATGCGAGCTCAGAGGAGGTGGCATTGGAGAAAATGGATACTCAGAAACAGGCAGTGTAGGCTTCATTTTGGATGGGAATCAAATTTGTAGCCTCGTGTGGATCACACTACTAAACCTGTTGGTGCATTTGTATAGGAAGGACGCCTTACAAACCATCGCCCATCTATTCGGCTAGTACCTAGGGATCGATAACACTACTCTCCAATGAATAAGGATAGAGCACACTCGGATATGCGTTGAGGTGGATCTGACGAGAGAGTAGTTGGAGAAGGTGGCCATTAAGTAGGGCTCTAGGGGGGATCAGACTGCAAAGTGTGGTGTACGATAAATTGGGTTCTTATTGCTCATGTTTTCATAGGGGCACAAATAGGGTGATTATCTTACAGGCAAGAATAAAAATGTTGAGTGGGAGCTTAAAGGAGGAAAGATATGTAAGAAGAATAAAGCAAGGAAAAGGGGAACAACAAGGGAAGATTCAGCCAAAAACTATAGTATAGAGAAAGGGGAAAGCTCTAAACGGGCGAAGACGATTGGTGTTGCATGGGTGCCAATGGCTATGGCACAGAACAAACTAATTCCTAATCTGTCTGAGGACATGATGGCGGGGAAAGAAGAAACTCTCCTTCCAAGGAGCCAAATTGAGCTTCCCTTGGTGAATGAGAACAATGGTGAGGTAAGAATAGAAGAAGGAAAGCAGTCGGTTGTTCAAAAGGATTATGATATTGTACTCATGTTGAATCAACTAAGGGGCAAGTTCTGGATGGTGGAATAGGATCAGGAGGACAATAATTCCTTAACAAATAAGAAATTACCACAACGACATCCAGAGGAAACAAGGGTGAACTTAAGATCGACGGGACAAAATCAGGTAAAAAGCAAAGGAGCTACAGTGGATCAAGGAATAAATTCAACAAAATCACCTCATTCCAATCAACCTTGGCCGGAGTGGATGAGAAGGATATTTATTGAGGCGGTCCCAAATTGAATTCAGAACAGGAGTCGGCAGCCTCAGAAGAATTGAGATAGAAGGGTGGTGCGGGGAACTGCAGATAAGTTACTACCTCGACCTTGAAAGTAATTTTGAATAAGAGAGATGCACGGAAGAACAAGGCCAGCGTGATAGTAGGAAGTACACAAATATGTTGAATTTGTCGAATAAGAATGGGGAAGCGGTGAGGATTTTGGGCTAGTGTTTAATTCCTGCCCTCGTCCCATGAAGCTAAGACCCTGATACTTGATATCATCGTGGGCCGAGCTATGTGATTCGATTGCATTAGATTGAGATGCATGAGTTTGGGCCCTATCGCAGGTTTGGATTTCGGTCAAGGAAAGCCCACGATCTTAGCCTATACAAGTGGGAATAAATCGTCCTCTTTAGGTTCTAGGGGCCTATCCAATTTTGCTAGACCTATTGTATGTCAGTGACTTGAATCGCAAATTAATTGATAGGGCCAAGAGGAATGCAGATATGGAGAACTTTAGTGTGCCAGGGTTCGTTAAAGCTTACAAGTTGGATGTCGAACAACATAATAAAAAGAAGTCAGGTAAATAAAAGAAGCCCAAACGTAAAATTTCTCAGCCTCCAAGGTATGCTTCTTTTCATGTGGAATAAAATTTTCTATTAGAAAATTAGAGGGATAAGAAAATCCAAAACACGTTTGCGGAGTATCATTAATAAATTTGAAATTAGTTTATTTGCGCTAATAGAATGGGAAGGTTAGCTAATTTTATTCAATTTCCCTTCTTTATTTAGAACCAAGAAACTCTTGGCAAGATATGAGTTTTATGGATGGAAGAATGCCACTTTTAATTAGTGAGTATGTGTGATTAGGCTATTACCGAATGATATTTTTTTGGTAGGTATTACCGAATGATATAAATAAGAAGAGGCTACAATACTGATTACATTCGTATATGGCAGTTGTGACTATACCCACTGAAGAAATCTTTGGCAATACTTGGTTATAGTTAATAAGGGAAATGATCATTGGATAGTACTCAAAAACTTTAATGCTATAAGATCCAATGTATAAAAGTGTGGGGCTCGACCCATCTGGACTTACATATTAGGGAATCCAATGACTGCCTGAATAACTGCACGCTGCAGGTCAAAAATTCTCCTGGTACAATGGACACTGAGGAGTAGTGAGGATTTGGGAAATAGATCGAGTCCTAGTCAACAATAAATTCCTGATCTAGAAAGGGAACGCCCACTACAATTTCTTGCCAAGAAAATTGTAGGATCATAAACCTATGGTGGTGATCCTAGAAGAATTCCATTGAAATTATGGCACAAAATATTTCAAACTTTTGAACATGTGTATTGGAGTTGAGTTGTTTATGGTTTTAGTGAAAGAACAATGGAATGAAGTAAGAAATGAAAACAAGATGCTCAACCTAGGAATTAAAATGAAGAATATGAGATTGCGGTCGAGAGAGTGGAATAAGATATCATTCGGGAGAGTTGAAGCCAAAATTGATCAATTGGAACAAAGAATGGAGGTCATAGAAACGGAGCTACAGAAACATTTTGAATCTATACTAGACTCTGATTTGGTGCTTACAAAGGCTGAATTGAGTGAATGGGAAAATTGGGAGAATTCCAGACTGGAGCAGATGGCCAAGAAGAAATAGGTTCTTGAGGGCGACAGAAACTCGAAATGCTTCCACTCTTTCATAAATGCTAAAAGGAATAAAAACATGATTAACCGGATGGTGCTATATGATGGGAGGTCTCTAGACGATGCACAAAGGGTCCATGAGGAAGCAATCATTTATTTTAAAAAGTTGCTCACGTCAAAAGTGAGAGACTATGATCTACAAGGTCTATTCGAGGAATAAATCAACCTTGAGGAAAATAGAAGGATTTGTATGATTCCAGAGGCACTCGAGATCAAAGACGCTTAGAGTACTATTCAGAGTAATAGTGTCATTCAAGATTTATTATGCAATGCAAATTTCCCAAGAATATTTAACTCTAACCTTCAAGCAATTATTGCTAAGATGAAGAACCCTGTTAGTTTTGAGCAATTTTGTCCTATCAGCCTATTCTCAATGACAAATTGATCGCAGAGGAACAATGAGCCTTTGTGCAAGGTAGAAGCATTTTCGACCACATTGTCTTGGATCAAGAATTAATTCAAAGCATTAACAACAAGAATCCTAGAGGCAATATCATGATAAAACTAGATAAGGCCTATGACAGAGTCATTTGGTATTTCCTAGAAAACATTCTGGAAGCTAAAGGATTCATCAGAATGCCAGTAGAATCTTGATGAAATGTGTGAAAAATCAATGGTTCTTTGTTCATATGAATGAAATATCCCTTGGGTTTTTTCATTTGGTTAGGGGCTTTGACAAGGTGACCCATCCCCGTACATGTTTATATTGATGCTAGACACTTTGTCTAGACTGATATTACGGGAATTCATTAGAGTAAAGATCAAGAACTTTCGACAACCAATTGGAACTCTGGTGATTTCCCATCTGATATATGCAGATGACGCCCTATGTTTTCTTAGAGGAGATAGGGAATCCTTGTGTGCCCTGACTAAGGTCCTGGATGCTTATTACTCAGGGTTGGGACAAAAGGTCGTGCATACGATGACTAAAAGATCCCTCATCAACCTACACCTGCTAGTGTTCACCATGATTTTCACCTTTGTTGCGAACACAAAAGCCTTAGAAAAATAGCGAAAGATGAGAAAGGCTAGTGGCAAAACCAAGGGTAGGCCTAGGTGATATATTCAAACAGAATGTTGCGAAGAGGTGAACAGAGAGCAAAGGCGGGTGGCAAATCGACATCGACAACCTCTGAATCGCACGAAAGAAAAGAGGAAATTGGGGAAAGGCAAAACATCGAGAATGGAGATCAACGGACATGAATGCCAACAAATAAAAATGGGAAAAGTCTAGAAAGTTCAAGGGTTATATATTTATAACCTTTAAACTTGGGGGATTGATATGTGGGTTGGAAGAAAACTAGCAAAAACCCATTGGGCGACTGGTCTATTTACCACAAAGAGGAGAAAAAACCACTAAGTACTCGTGCCACCTCGAAAGACAGACGAATCTCAAAAGTTTTGCTTCGTGCCTCAACACACGGACACGAGGAGAACAACCTCATATAAATGATAAGTTTCAAGGTGGGCACATACATTCCCCGGCGAAGAAATGATTGACGTTGTCTAAGAAGTTTATCTTTCTTGAGATGCTGACAAAAGAGAACGAATAATGGTCACCACCCACAAGTGCGTTATATGATTAACTATCTTATCCATAGAAAAATACCGATGTGTCCACTATAAACATTATAAATAGGTTGTTTGAATAAGAAGGATAAACAATTCTTTGCTAATAAATTCTAGTATAAGCTATACTTATGTTTTTATATCGCTTTTTCTAAAGATTGTATGGTGTAAATCAAAGAATTGGCGAAGCACACATACATCCTAAGCATATGTTCTTAGTTTCATCATAATGCAAACTTTAATTACAAGAAGAAGAAAATGGTCACTACAAATACTACTGGATCAGGGCCTAAATCCATCCATGACTTGCGTACGTGACTCCAGGTACTTGATCTGGTTAAAGTTAGACAAATGGCAAATTAATATTTTGCCACTTTGAGTAGAGAAAATTCATCGAACGCCACTTTCACTGGGCATATTCATGGCACTTTTGTTTATTCCATGGTTGACTAGATTAGCCAACCAATCATCTGCATGTTCAGATGTAAATAATTTTGGTGGAGCACACGTAAATATTATAAATATTTTGTCTAAAAAAACGAGAAAAAAATAGCGAATGTCACTTGAAAAATAATTTTGTTTAAGTTATTTTTACAAAAGATTTATTTTAAAGTATATTTTATTTTAAATTATTTTGGAGTCAAAACAAAATAAGTTTTAAAGGGCTTCCACTTAATTGGATTGATCAAGGATATTTGCTTGTGAGATTGAATTAAATATGATCAAATCCAATATCACTTACCTATGGCCAAAAAGTTGAGTGGTAGTAGGCCTGCCCATTAATGGGTTAGGTTAAATAAATACCTCCAAGTCACACATTGACGAATCTAAGAAATCCTTTAGCCTGACTGTTTCTTTCGCGAGATGAAGATTCATATGATTGTGAGATCTTTGGGCTTTGAAGTGTTGAAGATTGTTGATGACAACCATGAGAGGTAATTCTTGATTACTTTATTTGTTAGAATTATTTCTGTGTTTATGAATCCTCTCCAACAAGCATAATCAAATCAACCAATTAAAGTTCTTGAAACTGTTCAATTAATTGTCGAACCTTGACTTTTCTGGCGAAACCTATTTTAATTAATTATCTTTTTGTAAGAATGAAAATGCAATTTTTGTTTTCTTGTTGACGAATACCATACTGAGATTTTTTTTTTCTCGGGAAGCATGATTAGTTAAGCTTCCGTTAATAATTGTTCTCCCGTGCATATTTTATTTTAAAAGAGTCTTCTCCTTCAAAGACAATTTGCCTTCAGTGTATATTTTATTTTAAAAGATTCTTCTCCTCCAAATTCAAAGAAGTCTAGGTACAGACTCCACGTAGAAGTTAAAAAAAAAAAAGTAATTTATTGGAGGTTTCCTTTTCGGAAGAGTCCAAGTCCAAGATTTAGTTATAAAATGTTAATTTTTTAATGCTTTCCTTTGTTTTGCTTCCCAAAACAAAAGGTGGCCGTCTGTTAAATAAAAAAAAAAGG
>JAOWBN010014074.1:0-10873 GCA_028565015.1 Pinguicula moranensis
TATATTGACATCAAGTTTTACACCATTCGTGACACTGTTTCCTTAAAAGTCTATGTTTAGGGTCCGTAGGGTTTAGAGTTTGAGATTTAGGATTTAGATTTATAGATTTTTAGGTCTCAGGGTTTATATTTTCGAATTTAGAGCTTAGGGTTTAGTTATTTTTGGGTTTATAACCCTAAACCCTAAAACTAAACCCTAAAATTCATAAACCCAAAAAAATCCTAAACCCTAAGCCCTAAATTCAAAAATATAAACCCTAAGACCTAAAAATCTATAAATCTAAACCCTAAACCTCAAAGCTTAAATCCTACGGACCCTAAACATAGACTTTTAAAGAAACAGTGTCACGAATGGTGTAAAACTTAATGTCAACGGAACCGTCCCATATATATATTACATGCATTTGTTTTCCAAAATTATTTATAATGCACCCAAAAATTTATTCTTCCCTCTATTTTCTTTTTGTCCCCCAAATCAAAATTTATGTCTCTGCCCCAAGATGGAGCCACCTCAATACTAATTGAGGGGTCTAAGCCTTAATGTCCTAATTGAGAGGTATCATGTTCGATAGTAAGTTTCAATTACAAAAATGGTGTGAATGTTTAACCATATAAGAAAATCTCCATCATTATTATTTATTATATCAGTTTTCCCTTGAATATAAATGTGTTTGGCTATATAAAATTCAATATCTGCCAAGATTTTTCTTGAAAATAAACTAGATCTGAGAATTCGGTTTTTTGTAGAATAAGTCGTTTTTGAATTCCGAGTATTCATCAATCCTCAAGTTCAAATTCTGCACACCACTTGGAACTGGTTCACCATCCTTGACAACAACAACCATCCAGCTTCAAAATGTTGCTACCAAAAGTTCTATGCATAGAGTTTGCAACTAATGAATCTTCGTCGTCTTCGGATACCCAGCCGCGGAAATTCAACAGAGAAGGTTCTGTCCTGGAGAATATTATTTCCTTGAGGTTCTTGTGATACCCACGCTGTAGGGGTTTGCCTTCTTGTCGTAACAATACCGGAAGTTTTCATATGTTGTCTGTTGATTTTTGTAGCGCATTCTTGTCATGATATATCGACTATCGTCCGAACGATTTCATTCGTGTGGAAAAAAGAAAGATGAACCGAAATCGAATCTGGTTTGTGCAGATAAGGAAGAGATGAAAGATGGTTTAGCCCACCAACGAACCAGACTACAATGAAACAGTAGATTATTAGGACAACTGAGCTAATATCCTTGGACATGGCCTTCCATAAGTTGTCTGGTTCTCTTAGAAGCTCCAGCCAAGAAAATGTGAAGACATATATGCATAAGACTGTTGATGTGGAGATGAATGAAGAGAAAGTCATATAATTCCTCTACATAGAACAACATATAAAGCTGAAGATTAGTTGCCAGTCTTACATAAAAATGGAGATATAAAAGGGGTTGATTGAGAACTTCATGAAACTTACAGCTCCACTGCACTGTCCAACCCAGGGACAGTGATGATCTAACCGTTTGACACAGTTGTTGCAGATCGAGCAATGAGAAACACGCGGTAGACAATACAACAAACAAGTATCACAGAACTTCACTTTCGCAACATGACCATCACAAAGACATAATTTGTTTTAGGCAACTTATGGTCAGGAGGTGCACCCTTTATCCACTCCCCGACCCCAGCCCTAACCTCCTCAATCCAGACTTGTCTTCGCCGCATTTCTCCTCCTGAACTCCCGACTCCTCGTTTCCTCTTCCAAACTCCCCTGGCTTATTTGCGTCTCCTAAAATCTCGTCACTCCCAAACTCCCGTCTCCGCTGCAACTGAACATTTTTCACACACTATGGGTCGTCTGTGCCACAAGTCTATCTACACAGCCATTGTACCCGAAGGTTCCGCTCTTCATGAAGAACTTTGGTAAAATTCCTTTAAAATTATTGTCCTTAATCTACGGATAGTGTGATGTACATGATTTTTTCTTTAGGGTTTTAAGTTTCTATGTTGATGTCCTATTTATATGATGTTCTTACCTTTGTTTTTTTTTTATTGAAACTAAGGATATTTTTTCAAATTTGTTTTTTCGGATTTTAGGTTTAAATTTTCCTTTTGGTTCTATTATTACGAATTTGTGTTCCTTTTAAAATTAAGACACATGCATGCAAGCGGGTTATGTTTAGGGATATGAAAATATTGGTATTGTTTAAGATTTACATTTTGGGTGATGTTTTTTCAATTTTTGCGGTTGATTTAGGTCTGTTTTATGGTAAATTGTCTAATTAATCAATAAATATGCGTACTTAGGATAAATTACATCCTTAGTTGTTGTAATGTACCATTTATGTTATGGTTTGTGCCGAGTTTGTGGTTACTTTATTAATTTATTGAAGTTTGAATAGTTTGTTCAGTGAACTAGCAAAGAGCATCAAGACATAAGGAACACATCAACAAAGTGAGTAATCTATGAGTTAATATTGTTTACCAACCTCTGTTTAACGCAATTATGTATCTGTTGTTTGTATTGGTGCATTAATTTTATTTTTGTTGTCTTGTACCTTTAAGCAGTTATCACATTAATTGATAGGTGTTAAGCCAATCATTGTCTGTTTCAATTTGTTGAGGATTATTATGTTTGTTCTCATCGCCTTGGTGAGGAAAGATAAGTATGAGAAAGGCCAATGAAAATGGAAGTGCAATGCCCCACCTAATTAGTTGATTCTAGATAAGATTTTTGAACAAATGATCTTCCTTGAAAGACTAACCCGAGGGAACAACATAGATTGTTTCCACAATCTCAGGATGCACAAGAGATCATTCACCGAGCTTTGTAGGGTCTTGAGAGTTGAGGGTGGCATGAAGGACGATCAGTATGTTTAAGTTGTGGAAAAGACTATGATCTTCCTTCGCACACAACCATAAGAATAGGATACTACAAACGGATTTTCAGAGGAACAAGCAAACACTGAGTGTGACCTTCCATGAGGTCCTAACAAACATGATCCAATTGAATGATAGATTCCTAGTTGCTCCGAATCCTGTAAACACAAAGTGCAGTGATAGACGATAGAACTATTTTCCAGGTACATTTTGTTGCACTTGCTCCATGTTGTCTTCATGTCATTTTATTGATTGTAACATTTTTGATACTCTTATGGGAATTATTTTTGCGGGCCCTGTATGGGACATACATACCTATACATGCATATGCTAAAGACCAGTCGTGCTATAGGACTATAACATGCTTGAAATTTGTAACATGCAAGGAAAATTTGTGTACATGCTTGCTGGTTAGGAAGGTTCAGTGGCATATGCATGGGTGTTGAGGGATGCTTTGACACAAAGCATAGGACTTAGGATATCCCAAGTAACATCCACCATATGGTTTCACACTATTTAGGATAGAATTATGTTAAAATGTATGGTACTGACCTATTTTGGTCATATGTGTTAGACTGTTACTACTATTACTTGTGTGACAGAGGGTACATGAATTGTGAAGGTTTTCTCACGCCCTATAGGTCAATGAGGTTTCACCTGAAGGAATGGGGGTTTGGACCTATGAGATGGCATTTGAAATTTTTAAAAAGTGGTGGGCAGTGTTGAGGAGTCCAACCTATTATCCCATTAGGAAACAAACAATAATAATGTTAGCATATGCTCTGCTCCATAACTTTATTATGGACACCACATCGAATGACTCATTATCGGTAGGTAGAATTACGGTCAAGGATGCACAGAATGCCCCCCATTTAATGAGTTTGAATAGTAAATTCAGTTAGCTCAATCTTTTTTTTTGGATAAGCTAAGATTTGTATATATAATAACAATAGTACATAGTTTTAATTACATTCCCTCACATGGGGACCATGAAAAATACTAAAGACTCTAGGATAGCCTCGCGCACAGCTACTAGCTACTAAAAGATATCCTATTACACTTTGCCCGATCTAGTTAGCCATTACTCATGTCTGTATGTAGTTCTAGCCATGAGTGCAGTGATAAGTTCCCCGATCCTCATACTTGCGTGTGATTTATCTCAGTATTCAGTTCATTGTTATCATCCACTTTTTACTTTATTCAAACATCATAGTCATCAACATATCAGAGCTATGCACTAGTATATGACTCAGTTTTGATAAAGAGAGTCATCCCTATATGGTAATTTTGGCTAAGGGTGATTGGTACATAACTCCCCTAACGTCATAGAGATCACAAAACAATCAGATAGCTAGATTGAACCTTAATTTCTTTTTTTTTTAATTTCTTTTTTTCTTGAACTCTGCAGGTATTGTATGAATCCATAAGGGAATGACTCCTCTAGCGAATAGTTTGATTCAAAAATTGAAAGAACCTTCCTATCCAGAAGGACAACACAATACAAAGAACGGGACAAAATGCAACACTCAAAAGATGAGGACAGAGACCAAAGGAATGTGGTTGTGGTACAAGATGAAGATGATGTTACGATTGAGGATTTTGCCCTGCCTCGTGCAGATGAAGTGGTTTCCTCATCAGGAGACCAACAATTCATGCAAACAACTTTGAGTTAAACGGTACACTATTAAGTTACTAATGCAGCATTTCACCTATGGGGGAGGAACCACTGAAGATCCAAATTTACACATCATTGCTTTTGTGAAGATATGTGAGACTCTTAAGTATGCAATAGTGACTTCGAATGCAATCAAACTAAGGTTATTCCCATTTTCACTGAGGGACAAAGCCAAAAGATAGATGCAAGCTTTACCTCCAAACTCAATACACACTTGGGAAGACTTGAGGAATCAATTCCTCATCAATTCTTTTCACCCTCCATGACAGTAAGATTATTGAGTGAAATTAGATTATTCAAACAGAGAGACATGGAGACGTTGTATGAATCATGGGAGAGATTTAAGGATTTACTGAAGAGTTGTCAAAACCATGGATTACCACGCTGGAGACAAATCCAAGTATTCTATAATGGAATGGATCACACCACCAGGAAAGAAGTAGATGCAGCAACCAATGGGATGTTCATCAAAAAATCATACAATGAAACTTACAAACTTTTGGAAGCCATGGCTCAGAGATATTATAGATAAACCACTGAGAGAAAGTAGCAAAAGAATTGAAGGAAGATATGAAGTAGATAAGGTGGATACACCGATTGATGCAATGCATGCCATGAGCTCAAGGATTAAAACCTTATTTAGTCAAAATGGAGCACCAAGACCAATAATGATAGTTCAACCATTCTCCTCTGAGATATGTGGAGGACCACACCACAAAGATCAGCGTCAAGAGCTATCATCAATGGATAACGTCCCCATGGAGCAACTGAATTATGTATCAAATAAGCCTAGATATCAAAACTTCAATCCATGAAAGAATGATCATCAAAAAATTTCATGGAGCAACAATCAAAATGTGTTGAACCCTCTAGGACAGATGTCATTTCAAGGACCAAGGCATTTCGAAGGTCAACAATAGATGCAGAGGACACAGGGAAACCTACAACATCAACACTTGTCCTTAGATGATCTGATCACTCAAGTGACATTGACTTCAAAGAACAAACAAAACCATCAAGATTTAGTAGCACAGTTGGCCACTGCGTCATAAGGATTTATGCAAGAAATAAGGGCTAACTTCAAGGATCAAACAGTAGCTATGAGGAATCTAGAAGCTCAGGCGTGACAATTAGCAAAGTAGTTAGCAGAAACACCCCATGGAACATTGCCAAGCAATACTTAAGTAAACCCTAAGGAGCAATGCCAAGCTATAACCCTGAGAAGTAGGAAATAGGTAAAAATTATGCCCAAGGATACCTTACCAGCAAAAAAGGAAGAAGCCCCAAAGTTTGAAGAAATTATATCTAAGAAAGAGGAATAACATAAAATACTAGTTCCATTCCCACAAAGATTAAAAGAAGGAAAATTGGACAAACAGTTCTAAAAGTTTCTGGATATTCTTAAAAAACTGCATATTAACATTCCACTTGTAGAAACTTTGGAGTAGATGCCATGCTACGTGAAGTTCATAAAGGACATTCTGTCCAACAAGAGAAAATTTGAAGATTATAAGACTGTGACATTCACAGAGGAATGCAGTGCCATACTCCAAAAGAAAATGCCACTGAAGCTAAAAGTTCCAAGGAGTTTTACTATCCCCTGTTCCATTGGAAATTCCACATTTGCTAGGGCTTCGTGTGATCTTGGTGCAATCATTAATCTAATTCCTCTGTCTATTACTCAAAAGTTGGGATTAGATGAAGTCAGTCCCACCACAATCTCCTTATATCTGGCAGATAAATCCATCAAGCACCTTAGAGGAATCATTGAAGATGCCCTTATCAAAGTGGATAGTTTTATCTTCCCGGTTGATTTCATTATTCTGGACATGGAGGAAGATAAAGACATCCCTATTATTCTAGGAAGGCTATTTCTAGCAACAGGAGGTGTCGTCATTGATGTCCAAAGAGGAAATGTGATTCTCAGAGTACAAGGGTAAGAGGTTAAATTTAATGTGTTTTGGGTAATGAAACAGTATGACCACATCGAAGATTGTTTGAATGTTGAGACTAATGAACAATTCAGCCAGCCTGACTATGTATATCAACGGAATTATCTGGAAAATTGTTTGTTCAACTCTAATCCCCTTATCCTAGAAGTGCATGGAGTCAAAGAATACAACAATTGGTTGGATGCTAATGAAAGTCGGGGAAATGCCTATTTTGAAAATTTGGGAGAACGTCCAGCATGAGTACTTCACTCCAACAACCACCTATTTTTGAGCTCAAACTATTGTCAACAAATTTGAAGTATGCATTCTTGGGCACTAATGAAACTTTGCCAATGATTATTTCAAGGTATCTTCACATCAACTAGAAGACATTCTGTTGCATGTGCTCAAGGATCACAAGTGTTCCATAGGGTGGACTTTTAAAGATATAAAAGGAATTAGTCCATCTTTGTGCATGCATCGAATATTGTTAGAAGAAAGAAGCAAACCAGTGGTAGATTCCCAAAGAAGACTAAACCTTATCATGAAAGAGGTAACTAAGAAGGAGATTTTAAAATGGTTCGATGCTGGAGTGGTATATCCTATCCCGGATAGTAGCTGAATCAGTTCAATGCAGTGTGCCCCAAAGAAAAGAGGAATAACAGTGGAAGTCAATGAGCAGAATGAATTTATTCCCAAACAGACCATCACTGGATGGAGAATCTGTATGGATTACAGAGCACTGAACAAGGATAAAAGAAATTATATTTATCCAATGTCTTTTATTGATTAGATGTTAGATCGGTTAGCATGCCACAAGTTTTACTACTATCTGGATGGATACTCGGGATACAACTAGATTTATATAGCACCTGAAAACGAAGAGAAGACTACATTTACTTGCGCTTATGAATCATTTGCATTCCGCTGAATGTCATTTGGACTGTGCAACGCTCCACTTACCTTTACAATGGACATAAGTCTCAAACCTATTTCAATCTATTTGATTATTTAGCCCATTGTAAATCAAGGACAACTGTTGCTCTTTTTCATTTGTATCCTTATTTCTATTTCCTTTTGTTTTGTTTTCTTCTTTTTTCTTTTTCGTTTTGCTATTTTGATATGGACAAAAAACTGTATATTTTTATTCATTTGTGGGACTGATGCGGTTGTCTGTCGGAAAAAAAAAAAGATTATAGAAGAACGAAACGAGAAAGTTGAGATACATAAGAGAAGAAAGAATTGCTGCTGAGAAACATTTTTATTCTTTATATCTTTTTCCAATACCTGTCAAAAGCTAAAAAAGAACAAATCTGAAAATTGTTATAATCTAAAGGATGTGCGAGAGAAAAGATAATAGATTAGAATGCTTTTCAAAGGTGTATTTCTTATTTCCATTAGAGTCCTCTATATATAGAGGTTCAGGACCGGCAGTTACAAAAGATATAAATCCTGAAGCGGTCACAATCAATACACATTTATATGTATTTATGTGTATTTACAACATTCCCCATTGATTGACCGAATTTCAAGGATACATACTTTTGTAATCTCATTGAGTATGGATCTTTTATGGTCCTCCCATTGAATTCTTTTAGAGTATGCCAAAGTTGCCTCGTTAAAACCTTGCCTAGAAAAAACCCATTGTCAAAAAAATCATAAGCGAAGGAGAAAGAGTTCAATTACGCATTGTCCGTTCCCCTCAAAAGTATGTTTAAGACATCTTTGGGACGTCTCATACCAATACCGGATACAATTTGTTTAAATACATTTTTAGTTAACGCCTCCATAAATAAATCGGCTATGTTTTCATTTGATCTGATCTATTTGATGTCGATTTCTCCATTCATCTGCAATTCATGTATGTACAAGAACGTCAGGGATATATGTTTTGTTCTATCACTTTTGATATATCCCCCTTTAAGTTGAGTGATGAGCATTGTCTTCATATAATATTGTCGGCGTGTCTGATATATTGGATAGATCACATGTTGTGCAGACATGTTGAATGATTGTCCTCAACCAAACACATTCCCCACTTGCTTCATGTATTGCAATAATCTCTGACTGGTTGGATGATGTGGCCATCAATGTCTACTTAGTAGATCCCCATGAAATTGCAGTACCACTATAAGTGAAAACATATCCAGTCCGAGATCGTCCCTTGTGCGGGTCAGGAATATAACATGCATTTGCATATCCAATTAATTGTGATTCTGTATCACGATTATAAAATAATTCCAAATCCAGGGTACTTCTTTATTATGCTTGATACCATCACAGTGTCTACGAGTCAGAGTAGCACTATATCTTGCAATGAGATTGACTGAAAAAGTTATGCCTGGTTTCATACAATTTGCAAGATACATTAGTGCACATATGGCACTGAGATATGGTACTTCAGGACCAATTATCTCTTCATCGTCTCGAATAGGACGGAATGGATCTTTCTTTGTATCTAGTGGCCTTACCACTTTGGGTGTAGATAAGGGATGTGCATGTTCCATGTGAAAAATCTTCAGGACTTTCTTTGTATATGTTGTTTGATGCACAAATATTTCTTTTGAGACATGTTCAACTTGTAGTCCTAGACAAAATCTCGTTTTGCCAAGATCTTTCATCTCAAATTCATCTTTTAGATGTGTTGCAATCTGGTTGAGCTATTCTAGAGTCTCAATAAGATTTAAGTTATCTACATAGACTGCAACTATAGAAAAACCATATGTGTTTTTCTTGATAAATATGCATGGGCAAATTACATCATTGGTATATCTTTGTTTTACAAGGTATTCACTCAATCGATTATACCACATGCGACCGGATTGTTTTAATCCGTATAGTAATTTTTGAAGTTTAATGGAGTATATATTCTTCAGTTTGCCACAAGATACTTCAGACATCTTAAATCCTTCTGGGATTTTCATATAAATTTCTTTATTGAGTGGTTCATACAGATATGCTGTAACAACATCCATTAATCGCATCTCCAATTGTCCAGATGATGCTAAATTGAATAAAATCAAAATGTAATTGTATCCATGACCGGAGAATATGTCTCCTCATAATCAATCCTGGGTTTTTTGGAGAATCCTTGTGCAACAAGGCGCACTTTGTAGTGCTCAATTTCATTATATTCATTTCTTTTTCGAACTAATATCCACTTATATCCAACAGGCTTAACACCATTGGGTGTTTGAATAATGAATCCAAAGACCTTGCATTTTTCGAGCAAGCTCAGCTCTGATTCTATTGCTTCTATCCACTTTAGCCAATCATTTCGACGTCGACATTCTTTGACGGAGTTTTGTTCTATTTCATCTTCATATTCGGTGAGATTTAAAGCAATTTTATACTCAAAAATATTGTCGACAATAGTTTTCTTTCTATCCAAGACCTCTCCTGATAATACATAGTGAATTGAGATCTCATTGTTATCAGGTACCTGATTATTTTCATTAGGCTCCTCATCTGGAGCTTCCTTTTCATGAAGGGTGATTTCAGGAGAGTCATTAGATATTGTATCAGCCTGGGATTGGTGATCATTATGATTCACATTTTCTAGTGGGGCTCTTTTCTTCCGAGGAACTTTTTCCTTGGCACCAACAGATCTACCACGCTTTCAGGCGTTGCATAGATTCATTTGCTGCTTTGTTGGTATTTTGTCCTTCTAGGATATCAATCCTTATTGGGGCATTGACAGCTGGTATGTGAGATTTAAAACCAATTGGTTGTCTGTAAATGCATCCGATAATTGATTTGCGATGTTTTGCAAATGAATTATCCTTTGAACTTCTAGTTCACATTCATATGATCGTTGATCAAGATGGGATAATTCTTAATTATGCCATATTATGTCTTTTCGTGCTTCAGGCACATGTTTTGTTCCCCCTAATGGTGGGAATATAAACTCATCAAAATGGCAATTGTCAAAATGTGACAAAAAGTCATCACCCGTCAGAGGTTCTAAGTATCTTAGAATCAAAGGTGTTTTAAAACCAACATAAACTCCCAACCTCCGTTGAGGACCCATCTTGGTCCTCTGCATTGGTGCAACAGGTACATAAACCGCACAACCAAAAGTTTGTAGGAATGATATGTTCGGGACTTTACCCGATACGAGTTGATAAGGGGAGTAAGTATCAGAAGCACTGGGTATATATTTAACAAGCGATGCAGCATGTATAATCGCATATCCCCATGCAGAAATTGGCAATTTAGATTTCATAAGTAAGGGTCTAGCAATCAGTTGTATGCGTTTAATGAATTATTCAGCTAGCCCATTTTGGGTATGGACATGCGCAACAGAATGTTCAACATCTATGTCTATGGACATACAATAAGCATTAAATGCTTTAGATGTGAACTCTGCAGCATTATCCAATCTTATTTTCTTGATTGGA
>JAOWBN010014084.1:0-10873 GCA_028565015.1 Pinguicula moranensis
TGAAAATTACAAGCTTGAGAGGGATCTCTTTGCTTCTTCAATTCCTATTCTAAAGAGAACTAGGTTGCATGTTCCTTGGGGTTCATGTAAAGGTTGATCCTTTGATACTCGTATTTATCATTGGGTAGATCATCGGGTAGGCGTTCAATTAATCCTCTGGTTTACATTCGTTTTTAGAGTAGTAGTTGGCTAGAGGTTGATGTTCCATATTTGATTGGATTTTTACGGCTTAATACGTTTCTTCCAACTACGTTTCTTTCCATTAGACATTCTGAATATTTATCTGTTTTTGTTTCGTTTAGTTGATAATCGTGTTATTCATGTATCTCTTGTGCAAGAATAAGTTTCCGATTTCATGTTTTCGTTCTATAAATAAAGATCCACATCATATAATCACTGAGCAAATATAACAAATCAATTGTTTAAAAAACCAAGATAAAACATATGTTCAAAAAAACAAGATAAAGCAGAGTACACTTCCATATGCAAACTAAGAATCATCAATGACTCGGTAACGAGTAGGCGCAGCATATGCAACCCACATGTCTACAGCTACGTTGTCTCGAAACTGGTTCCACCATGCTGAGGAATTGGAATATACATGCTGATCCTCTCCGTCAACTTCTGCAATTTGTCTACGCTCATCTAGTTCGGTTGCGCGTGCAACTGAAGGATCTAATAATGGGTCAGACGGGTTGACGTTGATGACAAAGTTGTGGAGCAGTGCGCATGCTAGAATTATGTCATATTGTGTGTTAATAGGAAAGAATGTAGGGCTCCTTAAAACAGTGAATCGCTTCTTCCAAATACCAAATGCCCTTTCTATCACATTGCGGGCTGCTGAATGATGGACGTTGAATAGCTCTTTCTCATTTTCTGTCCGTCTGTTTCCATTATCCCATTCTTGAATATAATATCTTGTTTGCCTATACGATGTGAGGAACCCCTCGGCATTCATATACCTACTATAGCACAGGAAATATGTTCCTACAAAAACCATACGTAACAACATATCAGATTGTACTATTTGAAACAAATGCCGTAACCCTATCTATATGGAATTGCACATACCTGTTTGAACTCTAAGACCACTTGGCCGAGATAGTGCGTCCCTCAGCACACGACTATCTGCAGCTGATCCCTCCCAACCTTCTAGCATGTAGATAAATCACCCACATGTGTCACACACTCCAAGGACAATTGTTGCCAAGTGCCATTTTCTTGTTCGGTAACGCGATTGATCTTCTGCGTGGATATGTACTGGTATGTAGGTGTTGTCCAACGCACCCACACATCCCTGCACAGAACCAAACATTAATGAAGGTCAAGTGCAATACTCTTGAAAGTTGTGTTAACAAAAAGTTTAATGAAACGTACCTAAAAGCTTTTCCATCACCTATGGATGCATGTATCGTCGATAGAGACTGGTTGTATAAGAAGTCTACCACGCAATTTGAGGACAACACATAGAATTTGGTAAAACGCTTGACTGATGATCTGACCGCTGCGCTGAAAATCACTCTGTAAGACTCTATTTGTCTGGTGGTGAATGACAGTGCGCAGAAATATTGCCACCTTCTCAAAGACCGTCATATACTGATCATCCTTTAGACCACATTCATCCCGCAAGATTCGACAAAGTTCGGAGAAGGCCTTGTGTGACATGCGCAAGTTCTTGAAACATTCCATGTTGGACTCCTAGGTAATTCGTTCGGGGAAGGCTAATCTTTTTGAAATCTTATCAAGAATGAGGTATTTTAGCGGTGCATCGGGGTCACGGTTACGCTTATGCTTACGATGCCGGTTGGTGTTGTCCGGGTTCCCCTCTAATTCAAGCATGGTGGGTAGTGCAAGAAGAAACAATCTTCCACAAAGGAATAATGTTTCAACAAGCAAGAAGTTCATCGTAACTTAGTTCTACCGTAAACATAACACAAGTGTTCACCTTATTACGGACAGAAGAAAACAATGCTAAACATCAGAATATAAACATATTAAAATAGGCGGAAATATTAGAACTCAAGAGAAATTAATCCAATTAACATGCCAAACCTATTGAAGTGGCACTTTGTTAGCTTTTGTCAAGCTTTAGCAGAGTTTCACTCAATAATCTATTTCATGCATCTACCACACGTGCCCCTAGATTTTAAATTCTCTCTACTAATATCTTTGATGAGAAAACAAGAGCCCTAACCTCAGAACTCAGATGGGTTATAGATCTGTTCAGATTCCCAGCCAACTGCAAGTGGTAGAACCTGTACGTGAAACAGTAGAATTGTATAAGCTATAATCTTTAGGAACTCAATTAAAGTGGTTAAGGATCACCTTTATTATCTTTTGGCCATGTGTTACAAAAATATTGTAAACAGGATTTGATGAAAACAAGTAACATCACACATACTCATACTTTCAGAAAAAAGATAAAACATAAAATCAGCATAGATGATACAGCTCCAAATATCACACTAAATTTTCGACCACTAAAACCAGACCTTCTCAATTATGACTCCAAATCCTCAATGCAGTCAGTTTATTTTCAAATCAACAGTGATGTAGCATCTTCGCAACAAACAGCATAATAATTCCATGCCTTGAAAACACTTCAACTTCCTTCCCACAAATGAATCTCATAACAGCTTTACCGACTTCAGTTAGCATAAAGCAGCAAGATCCAAACTATTGTAAAAGCTTAGCCCCAGGATTAGGATCATATCATTGGTTTCTTCTACTACTAAAAACAAAAGTTCATTCCAATCTCAATAGTATGAAATTGAACGAAATACCAAAAAATACATATATTGAACCCTTTCGTCATTGTGTCAATATCCAGAAAAATCGAGAAAGAAGGTCCATCAGAGATAAAATAGATTATTGAGTGAAACAATCATAAGGACAAAGCACATCTTAACCAAACCCTAGAATCAGTTTTTTTTGTTTCGAAGACCAGCTGGACGACGACAACCGAACAAATCTGAGAGGTAACACTGCAATACAATCTTATGCCTATTTTGGGAGGAACGTGAAGCTTCCATACCTGGGGACTAGCGCCGATTAGCTCTAGTCGCGAAGACACAGAAGGTGAGGCTCAGCGGAAGCGCAATCGCGAAGTCATGCAGGATTGAAGTCGATTAGGGTTTGGGATGGATTTTATACCATGTATGAGATGTAATTTATTTGAGTTGTGAGGGTATTTAGGTAACTCGTGGGATGAGCAATCCGTGAAGTTTTGGAGGGATTAAAAACGCAGCGGAATCCAGCGACAATCCCGTGTCGCGAAGTAATCCGTCGGGTCGAGCGTGTTTTTGTGGGGGGCACCAAACAAGGGCCAATATCGGATAACGCTGCACTGGACCACTTAATCCATTCACAACCACGGTACCAAACGCACCCTAACAGGAAAATATGGTTACGGGCTCCAAGAAAAACTCAAGCAACTGCACATGAGTCTCAACACATGAACAAGCAAGTTTTTGGACAGATCGACAGAAACATAGAAACCATGAAAACTCAGCTAAACAACTTTGACATGGTGTCTGAGCTCAGAATCCTATAGAATAGGAGAAATAGGAAAGGCTGGAGGTTTAGAAACAACTCCATCAATTCCTAAAACATAAAGGTTCAATGTTGCACTAGAAATCCCGCTCCAAATGGATTCAAGAAGGAGACTGCAACACCAAATATTTTCATGCCAAGGTGTAGAGGAACATAAGGACAAATGGAGTCAGAGGCTTAAATCTCAATGGCTCATGGATTGAAGAAGTTTAAAGGGTTAAACAGGGCATCACCAATTATTTCAAAGACCACTACTCCTCAGAAAATTGGGAATGTCCCAGGAGCAACTTTATCGCAATAAGAAAATGATTTTCCGATCTCTGATTTTTCTGAGGTAGAAATCAGGCATCTGGGCAGCAAACAAAGGTCCAGGACCAGATGGCTTCAATTTCTTCTTCATTTACAATCATTGGGAGGCCATGAAATGGGACTTTATAACATTCATTAAGGGATTTTACAGGGAATGGTGCTTATCCAAGAGCATCAACTCCACATTCATCACGTTGATCCCCAAGATATTTTGCCCTATTGATATACAGCACTTTAGACCAATATCCCCGGATGCGGGTACAAAATCTTGTCCAAGCTTTTGGCAAACAAATTCAAGCAAGTCATACACAAGGTCATCTTTGAAACTCAAATAACATACATACATGGACATCATATTATGTATGGTATATTGATAGCGAATGAAGCAATGCATTCCATGAGAAGATCAAAGAAACCATCAATTTTATTCAAGATTGACTTCTCAAAATTTTATGATTCAGTAGACTGAAAATTCCTAACGGCAATGTTACATAAACTTGGTTTCTGTCATATTTGGATTGACTAGATGATGGAGTGAGTCTCCACCGCTCATGCTTCAGTTGTAGTTGTAGCGAGTGGCAACAGTGCCGGTGAATTCAAAATGCAAAGAGGTATTAAACAAGGTGATCCTCTATCTCCCTTTTTCTTCCTAATTGTGGGAAAGGGACTAGACATTCTGCTCAAGAGAGCCACCATAGTAGGCAAGCTTTCAGGAATAAATGTAGGTGAACCGACCATATCTCATCTACAATATGCAGATGATACTCTGGTGATGGCCAGAGGAAACCTAGCTAACATCAAAGTAATGAAGGGCACACTACGAATCTTTGAATTAATGTCAAGTTTATCAATCAACTTTGCCAAGAGCCTACAATTTGGAATGAACATCACCAATGAGGTGTTACACAGATGTGCCCCTGTTATGTAGTGTAAAACCGCAAAACTTCATTTCATCTATCTAGGCCTACCTATTGGAGATAATCCACAAAGATGCAGGATGTGGGAACAAATGCTGGAAGTCAGCAAAAAAAGAATCAAAAAGTGGGACAACAAGTTGCTTACCTTCGCAGGTAGAATCACCCTTGCAAGTCTATTCTATCATGCTTGTCAATCTATTTTCTATCCATGTTTCAAGCACCCAAAAAGGTAACCACAGACATCAAGAGATTGATTAGCACCTTCATATGGAGACAATGACATTCCAACAGCAGGCCCAATCCATTGGATTGCATGGACAGATCTGTGCAAGACAAAACAGTATGGGGGACTTGGCATAAAAGATGTCACAATCATGAATAAAGGTCTGTTATCTAAGTGGTTGTGGCGACTGAGGAATGAAACACAAAGCTTGTGGAGTAAAGTAATACGTTCTCAATATTTTCATGAATTTGATCACCTCAGTGATTGGAGCCTCATTACCTTGCTTAGCAACATCTCGAATTATTGGGCTGACATATGGAAAACATCCAAAGACCAGTGGTTCAACAGAAGAACAATTTTAGTCAGGGGACATGTGACAAAACTCTCTTCTGAAAATATGATTGGTTGGGAGAAGGATGCCTAGCAACAAGCTTTCAGAGTTTGTATCGCCTAAGCATACAAAAGCACGGAACACTGGTTGGAATGCACTCATCTGGAAGAGATGGAGGCTCATGGCAACTAACCTTCAGACGACCATTAAGACCCACAGAAGTAACACAACTAGAAGAACTTTTGCAGACTCTACCAAGCATTGACACAGAAACACGAGACCCGGACAAATAGCAATGGGCAGACAACAATGAAAAGGATTAAAGTGAAAACACTGGAAATGGAATCAATGACAATGAACAGATAGCCAAAGTATGGTGCAACTTTACTCCGAGCAGAATTCAAACATTTTCCTGGCGATTTGATGCAATTCTGAATTGCTTCCATTGATAATTTAGTAAAATGTGGAGTGCATATAAGTCGCGCGGAACAAAGGTGCGTCTTCTATGGACAAGCAAAGGAAACCACATTTCATCTTTTCCTTGTCTGCAGCAATGCATACGAGCTATGGTCATCGGTTTACAACTGGTTTGGCCTGCATTATATCGGCCATAACAACATCTCACTGCAATTCAACAATCACATGGGCCTGATCAAGAGCAACATAGGGGCATATATGTGGAAAGATGTCTGGCATGCTACGGTCTAGACGATATGGGAGGAGAGAAATGCAATTTGCTTCAACACCGAATCTGAAAACGAATCATCACTAGAGAGAGTACAACTACAACTCTAACTTTGGTTATCCGCGCACAAAGAATCCTTCAAAAGTCTAGCAATAGGCGATTGGATTTGCTTACCCAGATTTTGTTGTCCAGTCATTTTTGAACCGAATGTGTTAATGTAGTGTAGCAGCAAGTCATGAGGCTATCTCCACGCACCTCTGTTTAAGGAGTGCCTTTGTTTTTGTTTTACTTTTTTGGCTGATCTTTTGATCAGATTTAATACAAACCAATTACCCAAAAATAAAGATCATTTGGAACTATCTCAGAGTCGGACTTTTGGTTTTAAGGTTTATGGGATTCAACAAATACATAAATCAAGTAAAACTCGAGCATTTGGTGTGGTCCGAAAGATTGTTTGAAACATAATGTAATTAAACCCTAAAATCTCAAAATACTTAGTTCAATTCCCTCATCAATAAACCAACCTGATGTCTTTCATCATTGAATGGCCAGATTATTCTACGATCTTATTTGGCATTAATATCAATACCGAAACCAAAACTGACTTTTTTTTTCGGGAGTTTGATATTCGATATTCGTACTAAAATATCAATACCAAAATTTTTATCGATTACTATTTTTTTAGGCTTTTCAACACTATTTATTATTATTTTTTTATTTTTAGTTAATAAAAAATTATTAAAAACATTAAAAAAACAATTACAATAAAATATTTTTTTAAAAAAAAATATTTCAATATTTTGATATTACAAATATCATACAAACATACCAATTTTTTTTGATATTTTGGCAATATCAACCAATACGAATACCAACATTTTTTAATATAATATCGATATCGACCAGTACCAATACCAATACTAATACTAATGGCTATGCCTATTGCTCACCCCCATTTGGCAACCACAAATTGTAGTTCAAAATAGCAACTCTTAACAGCCTTTTAAGCCTTCTATAATATAAAAGGATCGTGACAGATAAAATTTCAGATTATTACCAATTAGATGAATTATCAACTCATAATTAGGTATGAATTTTTTATTTCTTTTTATACTTCCCAAAAAAATAATTTCTTTTGTATATTAATACCTTATTTCCAATCTGAAATTGAGCCAAAACATAAAAATGACTACTAATTATTACAAACTTCAGGCTATCTACCACAAACTCTGAAGTGCAAACTGCAAATATATATTTGCCAACATGATTTTACATGAAAAGCCTGTAGGCAGTTTAGAGAAACTTGGCCATGAATCAAGTTAAAATAATCTCACCCTAGCAAGCCAATAAGCAGGTAGAAATGTAAGAAACAGGAGTCTATCAAAATCAAACTTGCAACAAAGAAAGGGGAAGCAACTCCTATCTACTAAACAGGAGCCTCCTCCCAACATACCCACGTTAAAGAACTTCAAAAACTGCAAGATATTCAGCTCTCGAGGAACTAAGTAACTAACTCTCATCATCTATCAATGCTCCAAACCATTTTCTATGCACAAGGACAGAATGCCATTTCGAGCTTGAATTTTCATAACAAGATATTGAACACGTCCAATGAGCACATATTAGAAAGAACGATGATGGACCTACGTCATTTAGATGTTATTGTTACATTACAACAACAACAAGGGCATCTACCTATTGATTATCCCCAGTTGAGGGAATAATGCATATATCCATTAAACCAATGATTTTGATCAACCACGAGCGCTTTTCATTTAAAAGTGGAAGCACCTGAGGTTGGCATGCAGTATGTGTAAGCTCTAAGATTTGGTTCATTCAGATCTCCGCTGATCTTTTTGGTTGTTGTAGAGAGGTAATGTCCACCAGGAACCATTTTTTCTCCTCTCATAACAGCTCCAGTAAAGTATCAATAAAGCAGCGACAATAGCAAGAGGGATAGACCATCTGTTGCACGAGTACAGAAGTTTCATCAGTTAAAAACCAATCCATAAAGCAGAAAACTTAAATATGTCCACAACAACGTCCAACATTACTTTTGAAGAATTGTTTTTAATTCTCACCGGTCCAAATCAAGGATGGGGTGTAAACAACAGCTTCCGTCGCACCAATAGCATGCCAAACCGTGTTATAGTAAAGAGATTTCGAGGACCAAAACATGCGTGTGTATGTTTCCAAGAAGATAAAAAGTATCCATGCTCCTATCTCAAGCAAAAAATTTTTTATGATAAATCGACCCACGACCACCATGACGAGAGAAAAGGCGACGAGCCAATTGAACATCGACAATCTGGGATAAGAAGTTCACTTTCAAATAAAAGGAATAAGGGAGGCAATTGAACCTGAGACTTCAGGAACTGCTTCACTCATTCTTCAGAGTATGAAATATCCATATATTTCATTTATACTAAAAAAATCTGCACTAGTATCATCGTTATACATATTTCTGTTCTGTCAAATACTCTTCAACAAATTTGTAAGAATTTATATTCCTTAGTCCTGGAAATATATCTTGTTTATATAATTTCAAGAAAAGAAGAATAATGGTTCACCAAATATAGATGATAATAAACAGCAGAGAGAGCCCTAAAAATTTCAGATAACAAGAATCCAAATGGTGCTAAGATTGTACCTGCATCAGAAAAGAGACAAATTCCTTGCCATTGAGAGATTTACCATGGACATTCTTTGGACGGATTATTGACGAAACAAGCAACTTCAGTCGCTCCCTCTTCTTAACATATGCAGTGTCAAGTTCATCATCCTTCACGTCACAAAGCTTTGTGCGCTGGAGATGGGGCTGTCCCACATGGTACATAAGTTTAGTCTCAGAGCGGGTGAATTGCACGTGTTCTGTCAGAAAGCATAACCTACAACCACTTATTGCAAAGAATAAACCAAGGCTGACCAAATAGTACTATTTGCCATGTGCATTTTGAAAACTACCATTTTTTACAATACAATGTCTTCTAATATGTATGATTCTTACATGGAGCTTGATCACGTGCAACACTAATTGTATAAATTTCATGCTCGGGAAAGCTTTTTCCTTTTTCCTTTTCCAATTTTCTCGCCTACAGTAAAGTGCAAAACCAACTCAGAAGTAGATTTTATGTAAAAAGATAAATCCCACCTATAGAGAGAGGATCTTAAGCTAAGAGATTATTCAGAGAAACAGTACTAGAAATATTAGGAGATTGATATTTCCATATCTTGAATGCATTTCACAATGTTTTACACCATGTTTTATAGGCTACAAAGTTAAAAACACCATTAAATGAAAAGTTGGCTACTTTTGCATTTTCCTTCTTTGGTGGCTGCATGTTTTCCTCCTTGGCTGCTTGGTTGGCTCCTTGTCTGCCTCATATGTCAAGATTTGCTCTTTGTTGTCAAGATTTGCTGCTCTTTGTTCTTTTGTTCAACAACAGTAAATAATGCCAATATGATATAAAGAAGGAGATGACAGAAGAAGTAAAAAATAAGCAGAAACCTGAGGTAAGCTAAAGGTTGTGCTATTATCACCCATGATGGCCAAAGATTCTCGAATCTGGTTAACCTGAAAGCAATGGAAAAAATATGTATTGAGAGTTTAGCTACATGATACCAAAACAAATTTACGAGTTTGAGGTAATTGTTCCGATGATCAATGAGTAAACTAGTAATAGAGTATACCTGATCAATGTCCTTGTCGCCTGCTCAAAATTAGCTCTTGAGTTAGTTCATTTATCAATAAATATCTAAAAGAATATGTGACAATGACCATATATGGAGACGGAAAATACTGACTACTGTCGTTAGGAACTCGAAGGAGAGCCTCATCAACCATTTCTTGGACAGACTTTCCTTATGTAAAAAACATTTATCAGCTTCGGATAAAAAATTTACAAATTTGGCTGCATGACAGGAAAAGCATATGCAGAGAGTGGCCAAAAGACAGTAGCTAATTCTTAGACTCTGGAGTCATTGTTTAAGCCACTGGGATCCCGACTCTCAATTGCCTAAGCAGTGATGGACAAGCGAATGTGGAATGTTAGCTTGAGTGACACAAACACCGAGTAGAATCTGGTACTTACGTAGAAAGTCGCGTTGGATTAACCATAACAACTTAGCTGGTTCAAAGGCAACATCCTGGCCCTGCAGGAAGAATCAAAGAAACTGAAGTTTGAAAATTGGAACCCAACCTTTATTTCATTAAGTGAAGAAGTTAGTGCTAATTTTGGAGCCCAAATCAATTAGAGGAGAACGTGTCCACTAGTTGGAGGGGCAGTTACGTCATTTGATTAGTCCCTGGAAGAATTCTAACTGTATCAGAATTCCTGCCTATAAATACTTTTGTCTTTTATTATATTCTGTATTCGAAAAACAGTGAAATAAAGAACCCTATCCGGTCGTGAAAGTAGCCAATTTGGGTGAACCACGTAAATCTGTGTATTCGTTTCGTTTTCGCACTTGTCTTTGATCGTGTGTGTGTTGTTCGATCCTAACAACTGGTATCAGAGCCAGGTTTTGTATCACAACAATCTGAAAGAGATGGAAAGCACGAAGGGTTTACTCGACAAATTCGATGGAACTGATTTCGGTTTCTGGAGGATGCAGATGGAAAATCTTCTGTATCAGAAAAACATTCAAGATCCCTTGTCGGGAGTGAAGCCAGAAACGATGAAGCAAGAAGTCTGAGATATGAAGAATCGTCAGGCACTAGGGTTGATTCGTCTGTCACTAGCAAGGAACGTTGCCTTCAACATCGCAAAAGAAAAAACGATTGCAGGAGTTCTGAAGTCCTTGTCAAACATGTATGAGAAGCCATCGGCAATGAACAAGGTATACTTGATGCGTCG
>JAOWBN010014095.1:0-10873 GCA_028565015.1 Pinguicula moranensis
CTTCCGGCTATTATATTGACCTTCCCGGGCGCGAAAGGCGTCCCCGGGAAGAGGAGAGTCTTAATGTTGGAGCTAAACGGTGTCTGAGAGAAATGAGAAGAAAACTGACGACGGAGATGGCAGAGAACAGATGGATCTACTGTTCATGGCGAGGGTGTTGTTAATCTTGTGTATTCTTAAAAATTACCTTCAAAATTTTCAGATCCAGCTAAATCCTAACAATGTGGAAATAAAACTAGAATTACATAATCGTTCCATGAGCAGAGCCAAAATCGAGAGACATTCTAGTTTCAGCCACCATGTCACTGACCTGCTAGTTTCAAGCATCATGCCATAAACCATGTCACCGGATTTCAGGATTTACAAGAATAAAAACGTGGTCAAATGATTATTGTTTAATCAAAGAGATCACCAGATCTTGATGTTCAAGTAGTACCCAGTCCATGATGTCCTATAAGTGATTAATTACTGTAAATTTATAATTATATGATTGAGCGTCGATAAATCAAGTGATAAATTTTTAATCATTTAATTACTTTAGTATCAATTGTAGCTTCCTTCTCCGAGTTACCAATTTCCGTTGGTGGGATCTGAGTAGTGAGGCTCGTATACAAGACCAAGTAGATCTGTGGAAAGAAAAATAAATATTATATAACTAACCTCCGTTCTTTATAGCTCAGCAGAACATGTGCGTGGTGCTTAACAGTTCAGGATAACTTCAAACCTTGAAAGTGAAGATCTCATGTGCTGTTGGTCACTTGCATGGGCAACCAGTGGATCTTTGATCACAGGTATTTTATTGAAGCATTTTTTAGCTGTGCTGTAAGTAGCTGAGAGATTGCGACAAAGTTTACATTACGAAAACAATAAGGTATATCAAGAGTAGTAGATTACTAAGGAACTATTTTGTACCTCTTAAAAATTAAATTATTTTTCTCACATTTTTTTTTAATTTGTTTCAAAAATAGTATTTTAAAACTCTACTTTTGCTTCTCCTTTTTTCCTAGTCAAAACTCATTTTTTTTTACTTCTACTTCTACTTCTAATGGCAATTTTGTAAATAAATAAAAATTATATTAAAATTTTTAACTGCAAACACTATTTACTTATCTTAAAAATTTTGACTGCAAACACTATTTCTATAACTTTTTCTATTTTTTCATAATTTTTTCAAACACTCAAAAATTACAAAATTAAAAGAAGAAGGAGAAGCAATCCTCTACGTAATCAATGCATATATTTCTTATAATACAATAGGACTCTGGACAACAAGGAAAATAGCTGAAGTTAAGGAACTTGTAAAAACTCAACGTACATACCTCATTTGCATAAAGGAAACCAAACTAGCATAGATTAGTAGAACTCTTTGCAGAAGGATATGGCCAAATGAAGAGTATGATTGGTGTTTTCATGAGGCTTTGGGTAGCTCTGGTGGGCTACTATGTATATGGCAGAAAGAGGTTTTTCGATTATATACTTCTTGGGCTTCAAGGGACATCTTACCAATGGAAGGATTATGGGGGTGAATCATTAGTCGCAGTAAAGATTTGAAACGTTTATTTCCCTTGTGTGTTGAGAGAAAAAAAGGCTTTGGGTGAACATCAGTAATCTGGTAGCTGGTGATCCTAATGCGAGGTGGTGTATAGTCGGTGACTTCAACTCGATCTGTTCCTCAGATGAAAGGAAAAGTACTGCCACAATACCCTTCTCTGAAATGAACGAATTAAATCGCTTCATAACTGATAACAACTTTGTAGATCTTCCTTTGCATAAATCTCGTTATACTTGTATTTCGAGAGGAGGTACTTGCTGTAGTAGGTTGGACAAGTTTCTTTTCTCAGAAGATTGGTTACATTAGTTCCCAGAGCTATATTAGTTTGGTCTAGATCGTGGATTTATGACCACGGGCCAATTCTTGTAAGAAGAGGATATAAATTGGGGTCCTAAAGCTTTAAGGACTCTAAATTGTTGGGATTCAGATGAACGGTTTGTTGATTTTTTCCAGACAGGAGTGGTCTTCCTTGAATGTTCATGGATTTTGTAGCTATGTTCTTAGTGAGAGGCTGAAACTTAAAGAGTAGAACAAGATCTTTGGTTTGATAGACAGAAGATCTGAGGATCTCAGGAATTAGATTCAATATTTGGACGAACTGATAGAAGGAGGTACCTCAACTCAAGAATATATACTGCAGTGGCATGAGCTATGGTAAACTCTCCAACTATCCCTCCAGAACAATGAGATCTTATTGATGAAAATCCAGAGCCAAGTGGATAAGAGAGGGAGACAGTAACACTAAATATTTTCACTAAAAACTTAAGAACAACCATGTGATCAATACTATTAGAGGTATGCATTTTGAAGGTGTGTGGATGGCTGAGGTTTCGAAGGTCAAAACTGGCACCACACAACTTTTTGCCAACCATTTCTGATCTGAAAATTGGAGGAGGCCACCCTTGAACTGCATGCAGACAATACTTTAACATATGTGGATAATGCCTTCCTAATCTCACCATTTACTGAGGTTGAGATAAAGGGTGCAGTTTGGAGTTGTGATACTTCTAAGAGTTCTAAACCTGACGGATACAACTTTCACTTCATACAAAAGCACAGGGAGACAATCTAGCAAGAGTTCAAAAAATTTATGTTGGAATTCTATTGAAAAGGCAAATTATCAAAAGGCATAAACTCCACCTTTATCATCCTTGCCCCGAAGATATCTAGCCCTATTGTGTTGGATCATTTTAGGCCAATTTCATTTGTAGGGTATGGTTACAAAGTACTATCGAAGCTACTGGCCAACCAGATGAAACAGGTGATGCATAAAGTTATCTAAAAAAATCAGACGACATTCATACATGGGAGACGAATTCTAGATGGGGTTATTGTGGCCAATGACGCTATACACTCTATCAAAAAATCACTTCTCTAAAACCTTTGATTGTTATGTAAGTGGACTTCTATAAAACCATTGATTTAGTAGATTGGGAGTTCCTGCTGGCTATGCTAAACAAACTCGAATTTTGTTCAATCTAGACAGAGTGGATCAAGAAGTGCATTACTACTCCTCATGATGCAATTTTGGTGAATGGAAGGAGTGATGGAGAGTTCAAGCTAAAGAATGGATTACGACAAAGAAACACACTATCACCATTCCTCTTCCTGGTGGTAGTCAAATGGTTAAACTTGTTGATCAACAGTGCGCTTTCTAAGCTAACATGTATCAAGGTAGGGGATGTTCTTGATACTCATCTCCAGTACGCTAACGATACCATCTTATCTGTTGTTGGATCTCCTATTAACATCTTAGTATTGAAAAGAATTCTCAGATTATTTGAATTAATCTCGGGACTATCCATAAATTTCTCAATGAGTAGGATTTTTAGATTGAATATGCCAATTGAAAATCTAGCAAGTTATGCGAGCATACTGCATTGCAGTTATGCGAGGATATTGTATTGCAATGTTGCTACACTACCATTTATTAATCATGGACTTCTATTAGGTGAAAATCATAGAAGAGTTAAGATGTGGGAAAAGGTCAATGATTTGATCAAGAGTAGAACACATAAATGGGAAAATAAGCTATTATCACTACCAGGCAGAATCACTCTTCTAAAATCTATTTTATCAACCCTACTCATATATTATTTGTCACTCTATCAAAATCCAAAGCTCGTCCTTAACTCCATTGAGAAAATCATGACTAAATTCCTATGGAAGCAAAGCAAGCAGGACAATCGTCCAATTCAGTGGATCAACTGGCGGACTTTATGTTCTCAAGTAACAGAGGGAGGGCTTGGCTTCAGAGACCTAAAGATGATGAACTCTGGCCTCCTGACTAAATGGCTTTGGGGATTAAGAGCTGAACCTAATAGCTTATGGGGCACGATCATCAGATCCAAGTACTTTAACCAAGTATACCATCAGAGTAAATGGAATCTGATAGCCACCCCTGACTCAATCTCAAGTTCCTGGCAGGACATTTGGAAGATTTCTTAAGCAGCTTGGTTCAATAGCAAAGTTAAACTCATTAAGAGGGACGGACTTGAGGGGGGAGTGTTGAAGTCCCACATCGGATAGGAGAAAGAAATGTAGAAGCTTTTATAAGAATTGACTAAACATTATATGGATGGGGCCTTTTGGGGATAAAATTCCCAAGAACAAACCCGTGAGGGCTTTGGCCCAAAGCGGACAATATCATCCAAGTAATGTAGTGTCTAGAAATTCTACAGACGGTAATAGAACTATATTTTGGAGATCTAATTGGAGTGGTGATGGCTATTTGACTCTGAGATTTGAAAAACTATACAAACTTAGTTCTCAGAGAAACTACAAGGTGAAGAAAGTATCCAGTGCTAATCAAGGTAGGAGGATCTAGAACTTGATGCTCAAACGGCAGCTGAGGAGCTGTGAGATTGTTATGGTTGATGATCTACTACACTCTATCTTGCAATTCTGTTCTCATAGTCAGGAAGCTGATAAGTGGATATGGGAAGGAAATCCATCAGGAAATTTCTCTGTTTACTCTTCCTACAAAGCACAATTTGCCCTTTCAGAAATAGCATCACTTAATACAAGGCTTTGTCCCTGCAATGGCCTAGGGCAAATTGGCTCCAAAACAATTTCAAGTCTTTGCTTAGAGACTACTACATGAGAGGATTGCCACGGTTGACAACCTCACAAAGACAGGTGTACAGATAAGCATAAGTATGGGACAATGTGTGATGTGCGGCATATCCAGAGAAACCATTTTGCACCTATTTCTGTCCTGTCCAATCGCTACAAAACTATGGTTCGATATGTACTCCTGGTTTGGTCTTATCCACGGTATCCACTCTAACATAAAGTCCCATTTTGAGTTGCATATGAGACTTATCAAGGGCAAGCCGGGAACTGAAGTATGGAAGGCCATTTGGCAAGCGACAATATGGACTATATGGTAGGAGAGAAATGCAATTAGGTTTGATACAGAATCTAGTAGTGCAACTGCCTTCAAGAAAGTACTAATTAACGTGTGGCAGTGGCTGTTTGTGAGGAAAATTTTATACAGAGGTATCACATTGTCTGAGTGGTTTAGAGCCCCATGGCTTTGTTGCTCCTTTATGTTCAGGAGAACATTGGCGAGCTAACAGAGTCAGCAATAACAAAGGCGCTAACTGTTTGTCTTTTACCTAAGGTTATGTACATTTTAGCTCATCAGGGCATAAAGTAGGTACTCCTGAAAATTTGTGATCTGTTCTTTGCGGCTTTTTAGCCATTCTTTTAATGAAAAATTCAATTACCCAGAGAAACAAAATGAAAAAAGAAGTGTGTGTTATAGAATGAATATTCCATCAACCCCATGCAAGTATATGATGTGTAATTATCCAAGAGCTTTCATTCTAGTTGTCAAGCATGCAAAGGAGGAATGAACAAGTGTATGCTAAGATGTCCTACATTCAAAGAAGAAAAGTCTAAGTGTTAAAGAAGATGCATGCAAAGTGACAAATGGGTTTGGCAATGCAACATATGGCAAGTAAGAATTGGCACATATCTCTAGCAAAATCCTATACATAGGGCTCTTCCATGTAATGAAAGACACACCCAATATTTGAGGATATCTTGTAGTAAAGAAGTGAGAATACTTTGTAAAGAAAAGTGTAGAGTTATTCTTGGAGAAGAGAAGTCATCTTTGGATATATATTATCCTTTTATATTCTTACTATCATCAATTTCACAACAACCAAAAAAAAAAAAAATCGTGTCTTTTGGTGACCCCATTCATGCTTTATCCTAAAAAAAATTGAAAGTAATTTCTTTTATTCGTTTTAGATGAAATCAGTCATACTAATTCTTTGCATAGTAGTCCAAATAGAATGGTCTAAAATTAGTAGGAAACTAGAAATGAATTTTCAAAAATATATCGCGACTCCAAAGATTGTAGTCCAAATTTGAGGTCAAGCATTAAACATATGAAGCAGGGATAAATAAAAAAGAAATGATAAATAAGTTGACTCAATATATAAGCAAGAAGAAACGTATAATTCATATTTTGTTTGTTCTCTAGGGGTGACTATTCGGGATTCAAAATCGAATCTCGAAGTTTCAAAAAAAATTGGACTTTTCAGGATTTCGGGAGTACGGCCCGGGAACGGAAACAGTTTTCCATTCCCGAAAAAAATTTGGGACGGGAACAACCTATTCCGGTTCCGAAATCTCGAAGTCCCAAATTTTTTTATGCAAATTTGAAATTCATTCCCAAAGTCCCAAAATTTTCGGGACTTTGGGACTTCGGTCCAAGAATGGGACCCATTTTCCATTTTCGAAAAATTTCGGGACTGGAACTGGAACAACCTATTCTCGTCCCGAAATTCCGAATGCCCCCCGCTATTGTCCTCATGTCACGTCTCCTGATAGTACGGATATACGGATATTCTTTTTGATAATTCAAATACCTATATCTCAATTTTATGTTTTTCTTTTATGAATAATATTTTTTTACTTTTAAGACTTTATTGAACGATTGTGCTACTTAAATAATCCTCTCATAATTTGATTTCGTACAGTTTTAATTTCATATATTAAAATTTAATTTCATGCACTACAATTTTAATTCCATACACTACAATTTTAATTTCAAACACTGCAATTTTACTTTCATACACTACAATTTTAATTTCGTACACTACAATTTAATTTCATACACTACAATTTTAATTTCGTACACTACAATTTTTTTTGGTTAAGCCAAACTTCATTAATAAAGAAAAATGTACAAACTTTCTTACAATTGATAAGAAAGTATAAAAGGAATATAAACAAAGTAGACAGATCATGGATCTTCTATACCGGATGAGATAGGGGTTTTCCACCGCATTGATCAATTGACAGTCAGCTATACAGGCTGCCATAAAATGACTACAGAAGTCTTTACAGTATCATAAAACCCAGCTCTCCATGCGCATCGTATAGTATCAAAGTCATGAGATTGCTATTATAGACCAATAAGCAAAGACTTAATGGCTATAGTAACATTGATCTGCTGACATTCAACTATCCGGGCAGACATGCAAGTATGTGAGTCCTTACAGTAGTAGTTGATACTGCTCAGCCTGTTAACCTTATAGCATCACAGTCGTTTGATTGTTGTTCAACCCACACACCCTCTTTACAAGCTATCCAATGTCTGATACTAAATCCTCATGTCCAGTTCTTGCCTTGGCTTGTTGGACCTCGGAGTAGTCCTCATAATGGTGTGAGCTTCCATCTTGAAGCATGACAAGCTCTCTATTACATTCCATGACTTTCCGTAGGAGCAGTAGGAGGTAAATTGCTCCTAACGCATGTAGATCATTACATCTTTTATATTGCCGTGCTCATAATATACTTGAGCACCTAGTTGTATCAGCCAATTCCGAGACAACACCCCAAGTGATGTTCTTCCAATTGTCGTACCATCAAGTGTTGTACCTGCTCTTCTTTCAGATATACGGTTAGACTAGCAGGACTATCCTTCAGATAGGAGCAGAGGCACTCGGATAGTATTGGCATTGATCTAATTCATCAGCTATGCAGGCTGCATCGAGCTAGATAATTAGCTGAAAGCGACAGAAGTCATTAGTGTAAGTCTCAAAGAGACTCACCCCTCAGCCTGTGCACCTTATAGCGTCTTGAAGTTAAAATTGCTAATGACTGTCTAGATGCTACTCTGTGCAGTATCTCCTCTCAGTTGCACCTAACCTGTACCACATTGAAAGGAAACAAAGTACAATTGCACCATATATTGATAGCCAGAGGTGCTAACATTATCCCCTTAATACCATAGTTAATATTGACTTAAAAAATCAGACATGATTGTGGTTGTAATACCCAATCCGTAAAACTGTATGGAAAGTGTTGGGGTAGTTTCTTAGACTTGATCCATAGCCATGATTGCATATGAACACCATGGAGTAGTAGCTGGACTTGAGGCGTCTCTGCTGCAAAGTGGGCTTTGTTCCTAGCCCTCTAGATGGACCATGCCATTGAGAGCCAAATGGAATTCCATGCTGGAATATGTATACCTGTTGGAGCCATTTCAGAATGTTCGTGCAGAATAGGAGTGAGAGATCCCCCAGGGTAGACAACGTTAGGAGTTAACCAAGCGCCTATTCTTCTCCATAGATCAAAGGTTATGGGGAAGCCTGTGAAAAGATAAGACACAGTTTCATCATCATATCTGCACAAGGAGCACTTGATTTCTTGACCTGCTGGGATAATGTTCCTCATCTACAAAACAACTTTAACAGGCACTGCATTCTGAATTAACAACCAAGCGAAAACACAAACTTTTTTTGGTGCAAAACTAAGCCATATGAGCTTGGTTAGTGCTATGTGAGAAGCAGAAAAAATCTGTTGATTAACCTGAGTAATGAGCCTGTAAGTTTCTTTAACTGAGTATTTCACTTCCTTATGGTGGCCGAAGGAGTATTTATCTCTGGTATGCATATGAGGAGTTAAGGTCTGCGGCTGCTAGATAGGATCCTGAAATCAGAATTTTCATCATCCGTCAGCTGCCTCCTCCATCTCCAGCACCATATCCATTCACCATTGATCCATTGACCAGCTTCAGCAACATAAAGAACTCTTAATAAAATCCAAAAGCTCATAATTGAAGTCTTGCTCTCCCAGCGTCCCAATTGTCTTCAACTTTGTAGCAGAATCTGGTCGATGGCTTCTTCCATAAAAGGAGGTTGGTCTATGTGAGCTGAATTTTGTTTGTTTACCCAAATTGTCCAGAAAATATGCATACAGAGTTGTTCATTCAAGTCTTTATTAATAAATAAAATAATACCTTATACATTATAATCATAGTACAATGATAAAAACAAAGCAAAACACAAGCTAAAACAATACATTTCAGAGCCTAAAGATGAGAATCATGTAAAGACGAGTTGCATGTGGCTCATCAGGGAGAGAATGAGGCAAAGATGAGGATTTAATTTTTTTGGTTGCTTTACTTTTCAATATACATGTTTTGTGGAATGAGAAAGATTAAATGAATCAAGTCAACATTCATAGCATTTGATAGACAATGTACGGATATGTATTTTGTTATGCAACTAGTATATAGGCGTGATTTGTGTTGTGAATGTCGTGGGTTATGATTTTTGTTGCACTGTTGTGACTGTCTTAGGTTTTAATTTATGGTTGTGATTTGTGTTGCGTTGTTGTGAATGCCTTAGATTTGTGTCCTTTTTTTTTTAGAAATCTCAATCGAAACCATATTTTTTTACTTCTTAGGATGACAACTCCTTTTTCTGACATTGAAATTGAAGAAAACTTCGATGGAAGTCATGGAACAAGTTCTCAATCTCAACAAAATGATCAGATAGAAGGAATACCTTCAAGTTCAACCAGACCTACTAAAAAAGGAGGTTTAGTAAGCTAAGGTCGCCAGCGTGGATTGATTTTCAACCTATTCTCGGACCCAATGGGGAGAGGGCAAGAAATGCCAAGTTTAAGCATGGCAAACTACTTATTGAATCCAATAGTAGAGTTTATGGGACTTTAGGTATGCTTAAACATATAGCTAAGTCGTGTACTAAGATTCCATGCGGTCCAACTATCCTTGACAAGTTTCAAAAGAAGATCACATATAATGGTCCAAAGGGGAATATTATAAAGCGTATTTGTAGGTTGCTTGTTGAATTTATCATTGAAGAGGAACAACCGTCTCTTCTTGTGGATAAACCCAATTTTATTATGTTGATAAATAGTCTTGAGCCTAGGTTTCGAATGATCAGAAGAAAAATAGTTCAGCGTGATTGCATGACAGTAATTGTATCGGAGATGAGTCTTTTGAAGGAATGCTTTTTGACTTTAAATCTAAGGATATGCTTGACTACATATACATGGATATATTTGCAAAATATTTCTTACATGTGCGTAACCGTACATTTCATAGACACAAATTGGATATTACACAAGAAAGTTATTGGTTTCAAAAAGGTCCTTAGTCACATTGGTTTAGCACTTTCGATGGTCATGGAAGAAGTGTTGAATGGTTGGGGGCTTGATAAAGTTAGTCTTACTTTTGATATATGTTTGTATTCTTTAATATATGTTTCAACGTCAACCTATTGGATTTTGATATATATTTTTATTTTTTATAGGTGTTGACGATCATCGTCGATAATGCACCAGCCAACAACAAATGTTTAGATGCTTTGAAAAAGAACATGCTGAATGATGATGATGCGGGCATTACAGTTGATAGAGAGTTGTTGGAAGATTTGAGATACAGATAGGTTCAGGAGTTTGAACGAATTAAAGGTGGCATTTTGATGGGGCATGATAATCTGCACATGAGGTACTCCTACGACATCTTGAACTTGATTGTTCAAGATGGACTAAAGGAGTTAGATACATCAGTTAGCAAGATGAAGATTATGGTTAAATAAGTCAAACCTCCTCTCAACGGGAGGAAATTTTCAAGCAATACGTGACACAAACCTCAGGCAATGGTTTCCTGCAGCATGACTTATGTACCAGGTGGAGTTTTACCTACATCATGCTTGAATTCGTACACTAACATCAGGTTGTCTTTACGAGGATGCTGGTGTACGAAGAGGGTTTAAAGGGGGTTCTAAATGAGCGAGGAAAGGACGAAAGAATGGTAGGGCCTGGGAAACCGATGAGCCAGGACTGGATTCACATTAAAAATTGTGTCGACTACTTAAAAGTATTTTATAACGCAACTTTGGCATTCTCGGCCTCCAATTCGTGCACTGCTAATCTGTTTTTTGAGGAGTTGTACAACCTCAAAATTCAATTGAATGCTTTTATGGAGAACCAAACCAAATCAAACATACCTAGTGAAATCCCACATTGAAGCAGGGTCTGGGGAGGGTG
>JAOWBN010014106.1:0-10873 GCA_028565015.1 Pinguicula moranensis
CTGCATTGAATTTTGGACAAAGTTTGTTTCCGCATTCTTCCCTTTAGCTTTTGAAGCTTGATAAAGTTCAACAATGTGCTTTGTCGTATGACAGATACGAGACCAATGATTGTTCATCCCACATCGATGGCAAATATTTTCTACGTACTTGTTGCCCTGAGATTCTTTGTTACGACTTTGCAAATTATCATTTTTCTCCTACTTCTAGTGGTTATGTGTATTATTGGAATTATTTTTGCAAAAGTAAGGATGATTTTCCCATTTCCACATCCACGACCACGACCACAGCGGGGGCCTTAGATTCGCATTCACTTTTGGGAATGGAACAGAACAATTGAGACGTGATTGATAATTTTTTTATTAGCAACTCGTTATTTTGTTCAGCCACAAGAAGACACGAATCAGTTCGTAGTACTTCTTAAAACCATTTTCACGGTATTGTTGCTGCAGGAGCATATCAGTGGCATGAAAAGTAGAGAATGTTTTCTCTAGCATGTCATCATTGGTAATCTTTTCAGCACATAACTTCAGTTGACTGATTTTGAACATGGCAGAATTGTATTCGCTTACAGATTTAAAACCTTGTAAGCGTAAATGCAACAAATCATAATGAGCTTTTCGAAGTATCACTGTTTTTTGGTGATCATATCTCTTTTTGAGATTTTTTCAAATATTTGCAGGATCTTTTATAGTGAGGTATTCTGTTTTGAGCCCCTCATCAATATGGTCATGCTTTCGCCTTATCTTGTTAAGATGCTTTATTTGCATCTTTTATGGTTTCTTCGAAACCCATACCATATAGATAGATTTCTGTATCAAGAATCCATGATAAGTAATTTTTCCCGGTGAGGTCCAAAGCCACAAACTCAAGTTCAGAAATATTAGACATTATAACAATAATTTATTAACTTTACCTTAGCAAGAATGTTGTAGACCAGTAGTACAGTTGTGCTGATAACGTGTTATGAACTAATTAATAAATTGTGTAAACAAAGTAAGGAATTTGATATGTGCAAATGAACTATTAAGAACAAATGCAAGTTTTCTTTTCAATTTCTTTTCTCTCAACCTCCTTTTTTCTTCTCTCATTTTTTTTTGATAAGCCAAATTTTATTATATAAAATAGAATATGTACAAGAAATAGAAAATACAGACGTACAAGTACACCTATGCTCGCTAGAAGGTATCCACTAGATAGTATCTTTGAGATTGAGTTGGATATCGTGCCGTTTTTTCCTACCCTCCCTCTGATATAGCTAAAGGATGATCTGGTACGTGGCTCACCTAACGTCTTAGTAAATCACAAAGCATCTCAGCATTCTGATCATCGGCATCATCCGCTCTTCACCAAAACAAAATGTCATGACTGTCCCATTTTCAATTCCCATTGTAGGGATATTGGTACACGACTCGATTATGTTTGGTGAGTTATCTCTGTATTGAGTGAGGGGGTGGTATTCCGAATAGACACACATACCAGATCAAAACCAAAGAACAAATAGGGGAACCTATCTATCATTAGATAATTTCCTTTCTACCACGGATCTCATAGCTTTTATTGGCCCTAGATCAGCCTCCGACTCAGTATTGTGTCTATTCCCTTGAGTTTGATTTATATCATCTTAAACTTACATCTATTGCAATATCCGCTAAAGGCATGCTTTTTTTGGAATCTCTGTATCATTGATCAACTAACCATTAGCTATGCATGCTTCCACCAGATTATGTGATAAATTTGGAGGCTACAGAAGTCATTAGTGGATCCTAGATAAATCATGTTCCTCAACTCAACCTGCTCACCTTATAGCATTTGGCCATGCGATTGATGCAGGTTCCCAGATGGGCATACCCCCAAGAGGATGTATCATCACGTAGGAGTCCACATGTAAGACCATATCACATTCTAATCGGCCATTGTCCAGCAAACTATCCCTGAATAGTTACTTTCTCCATTTTTTACTCCACAGCTCTCTACTGATTCGAGATCAGTTTGACTTCCTTACACTACAATTGCAATTGTTGATGATGATGTTATTGTTCATAATCTCAGGCCTCGCAACCACAGTGCTTGCATAGAGATAGGAGGTTAGTAGCCTCTGCCCAATTAAATTTCACAACCATACCTTTCAGATATTCTACATGTTGATCTATTGCCTTTACCCAACCTGTTTACTTCTAGGAGCACTTGTGATGCATTTATCACAGTAAACAGCTATAAGCTCCCCAATCATTTCAGCTACCATAGCCTTTTGTTTCTCTTAATTAAGAAAACTGCTGCAGTTACGGGAATCCATGGCAAGCCAATTCATCCATCTTTAGGTTTTTCCCCTATGGGCACAGCTAGGGTTCTGTGCAGTTTTATATAGGTTGCTGCTCAGCAATTCAATAATCCCTCCGTGTAAGATCTCCTGTGCTTGACTGCAATTCAATGGGCACAACTAGGATCCTGTGCAGTTTTATATAGGTTTCTTCTTCTCTCGTTCCTTTTTCTCTTGTGTGTATTTCCAACCAACATATGTACATATGTATGCAAAGAATGGCCGATACATTCATTACATTCATTCACATCGCATGCCTCATTTTTCAATTTTGACACTATTCAACATTATTTGATACTATTCAATACTATTTGACATAAATATTCTATTTGTATCCGTCGCCAAAATCGTTGTACCATTCATTCCATAACACCAAGATTTTATTTTTCTCACTCCATTTCAACTACTCTACGGTGTTTACTATTCTTATCAAAAGTTCAAGCTCTCTTTCAAACTATTTTATCCACTAATTTCAAGCTTTCTTTTACATTATTTTGTCCAAACAATTTTCATTATTTCTTTAAATTATTTGTCCACAAATTATCAACTTCAAGATCCAAGGAGGGGCCAATCTCTAGGTAATATATTTTCTTAAGCATTTTATAAGTTATATTTTTTCAATCTTTAGTTTTTATTATGAAATTATTTAGTAGATCACAAAGAATGTCTTCTTCATCATCAAGAAAATAATAGAAGTTCTATTCAAAAGTATTGGACCCATTTAATAGACATGAAGAGTATGATGAGATGACTCGCTTTTAGAGTACATGGTATATGAAGAAAGTGTCCAAAAGGTTTGTGAGGCAAACAAGCGATGGGACATCTACCTTCAAACAACACATTCTTACTCGTGGAGGGGAAGACGTCTACCGGAATCCAAACGAAACTCCAATTTTCTAAGGATGGTTTGGTAAGTAATTGGCATTATAATTCTAGAGTAGTTAGAGAAACATTAGTTAAATTAATTTGTGGTTCTGCCTATAAATTTTGGTCTTGTTCTAAATCTAGAGAATAATATATGTGTAGTGGCATATTACATAGACTATAATTTAAAAAAATGATAAAAAGATAATTAGTTTTAAATTAATTACGACACAAAGCACGAATTTTATTATTGATGGTGTGGTAGGTGTTCTCGAAGATTTTAATATGTAAAACCATATTCTTCCCATTGATGGAACCAAGGAATAAAGAGGGCTACAAATTGCGCATCAATCCCTTGATTCACACCACACAATTCCTAGAGGAGAGGATAACACAACGACCATGGTGATGGTGAGTTTGGGCGACTGCAGGCGTGACCCAAAGAATATAAAGAACTTGTATTTCTCAACTAATCTTCGAGAACTGCTTCATTTACATTGGCCCATCATGCCTATGTATAGTAGTTACATAAGGTATAATCGTATTTTCCTGATTATGTGATAGGTAACCATATAGTCCACTGTGGGCGGTGATCAATGTGTATAATTATCTTTTTGTCGAGCGATGGTCGTTATTTCTTGTTTCATCTGTTAATGGCTCGAGGCGGTTAGGCCTTGTCGGGGGCGATAGCAGACTTTGTCGGGAGAACACATTTGGTCGACCTCGAAGGGACCTCAGGTGCTAGTCCTCGAAAGATTTTATGTGTATTCGAGGTGACCCTCCTCGGCATCTAATAGAGCATTTTCGAGAAGGAACACTGAGGTTCCATCAATATGCACCTCGATCTGCTTAGAGATGGTCAAAACAGCCCTTCAACTAGCCCGGACTACGAACCACCACGCGGCCAGCACAACGGTCGGTAAACCCGGTGGGCCATAATTGATTCTGGATTTTTCCGGGCCACAATCACTGGGTCAAAATTTTTAACTGCCCTGGCGTTTGTCCTGCCGAGCCTTGTCAAAATTCTTTTTTAAAAAAATTCGGTCAGGCCAAACCAGAGGGCTGACCGCTGGTTATCCCGTAAAAAATCGGACAATATTTTTTTAAATTATTATATTAGTTAAATTAGAAAATAATATTAAAATATTATAATTCTAATTAAAATACAAAATTATAAAATATTATTATTTAAATATTATTTAAAAAATAGTAAAAAAATTAAATAAAAGTTGTCGTTGGCCCGCCGTGCCGATTGCCGGCACAGCGGGCCAAATGGCTACTTTTCATTTTTTTTAAAACTTTCTACACCTCTAAATACACCTTCACTTGTTTTATTTTGTTCACACCAATCTCAATCTTCTCTTCATTTATTCTCAACTATCCGTTCTCTTTGAAACTTTCATTGCGATGCATTTTCTTTAGCAATTTTAGCATTTTAGCTTTTTTTTTCCTACCGCAATAATGTCATCAACGAGAATTCTTACTTCTTCATCCTCTGATTTCGACGATGATATTGATTTTGAAAGTTTGACTGATATTAGTTTTGAGTTGGGCGAGTCCACCCCTTCATCCTATAGTGAGTCAAACTCAAAAGCGAGCTCTAGAGAAAATATGTAGCTTCATAATTTTTATAGAATTTTTCGACAAAATTCCAAATTCGGAAAGAGGGCCTGACTTTTTTGAGTGAAATGCTCGTTATATCATAAGAAGTTCCACAATAGAAAAGGTACAATTTTATTTTAAATTTTTTTAAAATTCCTTTTTTTTTAAATTTAAAAATTTTTAAAAATTCAATTTTTTAAGGTGGGGTTTATGGCTCGTTGGCGAGACATATAATGACTAACCCGATAGATTTATGTGTCGATCCTACACAAATCCAACTGTTGACTAGTTGGGGTTCTATCGCCGGTGGAGATGGAGATGCAGGTATGTCTTTCACTAGTCATTTGTTTCGATTCAATCAAACTAGAAATAGGGAAAGCCTAGTAGATTTAACTTTTTTAGAAGACCTTCTATTTAGATTTGCTAAAAGCTTAAATTTAAAAAAATTATGTGCGTATATGTTTAAATCCCGCATACAGTAGAGTTTCGTATAAATCTACACTGCGATATTATAAAATCTTTTAAGAAAAGAAAAGTTAATTTATGCAAAGTTTTTTTATCCATAAACCATAAAGTTTCTATACGTAGTGATATATGTTCATATCACTGTCAAAATAATAGTTATATGAGAATTACTTGTCATTATAATGAATGGAAAATACAAAAAAGAATATTAACGTATATGATGTTTGATAATGCACATACTATACACAAATATAAGTACTGTGATTATGTTGATTTTAAAAGAATATAATTTACAACACCGTGTAAATAGTTTTTTTTTTATAATGTCTCTAACAATGATGAATATATAGCCGATTTAAAAGGATTATGTGATTATTCTTTTGGTGGTTGATTTTTTTTATATTCGATGTATTTGTCATATTATTAATTTATGTGTACAAGATGCCCTTAAATGTATAAATTTAAGCGTTAATCCCATTAAGCGTACAGTAAAATTTTTGGTTACGAAACCTAGAGTAATGAAAATTGGTTTAAACTTTGTAAAAATAATAATATTAGGCTAATATAATTTTCTTTAGACATATCAACCCTTTAGAACTCAACATATACTTTACTTCAATAAATCATACCTTATAAAGATTTATTGTATAATTTTATGAATAATAGATACCAAAATATATATTTACACCAAAGTAATTGTCAGAGTGTGAAAAACTTTTAAAATTATTAAAATATTTTAATGATTGTATTAAATTACTATTACTTGTATATAAACTCACTTTTCACCTTATTGTTCCCAAGTTTGTTAACGTAGAAGCCATTATTACGAGTTTTAGATCTAAAACTAATTTGACAAATTGTGTAGACGTCATTAGTGTAAATATCTTTTAGATATACTACTACTTAATCTTGTTGCCACCGTTTTAAACCCCCGAATAAAATTAAAAGATTTAAAAAGATCATTTGAAAATTATTATAATGGATTTGTCGATGAGGATGATATATACCCTTTGTCAACTATAGGACTTTAATTGAAGACATGTCAAGTTCATTAAATGAATTATATTTAGAATATCCAACCCGTTTAGGTATTTCAGTACAAATTTGTGGGAATGAGAGTGGATCTAGTAATAGTTCTTCTAGTGGAGAAATACAATGAAAAATGGGAATATGATGAAATCAATATCGAAATGGCCTAGGTCCTCGTCAAGTTCCACGTCCGTGGAACTTGATACTTATTTAACAATTACCTTTGAAATTGTTCAAACAAGTGAAGATGATGATTCGTTCGACTGGGATTTCGATATTCTTTATTGGTGGAGGATGCAAAACAAAAGATTTTTTGGTGTTATCGGTTATGGTGCAGGAAGTTCTAGCATCTTTGGTTTCAACAGTTGCCGTATAACAAGCATTCAGCAATGGAGGATACACTTTAGACGATTGGCGTATATCATTGTATCCGATCAACCTGGAATATCAAATATGCCCGAATGATTGGATAACTGCCAAAAATCGAGCCCAAGAACATGCACAAAACGAAGAAGAAAACCCATTCTATATATGGGATATCAATACGGCATCGACAAATCACCAGAAGTCCAACTGACTATAACCCTAAATCTTAAACTCTAACCCTAATTCTAAACCATAAATCTTAACCATAAATCATAAACCACAAATTTTATATAATAAACTTATAAAGGTATATAACTTATAAATTTATAAAATTTACATAACTTATAAACTTATAATTTGTAAATTTTATATAATTTATAAACTTATAAAGTATATATAAACTACATATAAAATTTATTTAACTTATAAACTTATATAAACTAATATAACTTATAAACTTTATATAACTTATAAATTTTATATAACATATAGATTTTATATAACTTATAAACTTATAAATTTGATATAACTTATAAACTTTATATAAGTTATAAAATTTACTCTCTTTTATAATATTTATATAACTTGCATTATAAAATTCTTCGTATAATTATAATTTATAACTTTATATAAGTTACAAAATAAACTTATAAACTTAAAAATTCATATAACAAAATATTTTAAGTAATAAATTTTAAAAAATATTAAAAATATAAAAATAAAAATAAATGCGAACAGGAGGTTTAACTGTGTTGAAACCGGGCTAGAACTGGAAGGCCAACCGCGAACAAGAGGGCTGATTGGGCGATTCAGGAGCGTTTCTAAGAAACCCAGAACCATGACCTGGAGGTTATAGGTGGACCGTGCCATGCCAACAGGCACGCCCACCTCTTAATGTGATTTAGGGATTGTTGGGGCTTCTCGTAAATGGGCCTATTTGATGGGTCATTTACCAACTATTTTGCCTCTAGAGAAGAACCGTGATATACCCATCATTTGGGGATGACCATTCTTAGCCACTGGAGGAGCCATAATTGATGTCCAAAGAGTCGAGTTGATACTGAGAGTTCAGGGTGAAGAAGTAAAGTTTAACGTGTTTTAGGCCATGAAACACCCCGACCGTCAGGAAAGCTGCCAAGCATTGAAACTACTGATCACATGCCCGTGGAGGGATATGAGTATCATAGAGATGAAATGAAGAATTGCTTGGTTAGTGAGTATTCCGTTCTACTAGAGGAGTTGGCAATAATGGAGTATGCTCAATGGCTAGCAAATGAACCTCTAAAGAAAGGTCCCAACTCTAAATTTGAAGTTGTTGCCACCACATTTGAAGTATGCATTCTTGAGCCTAGCCAGCATACTTCTGGTAAATGATGATTAATTGGTTGACATCAAGTTCTAACTTGCACAGGGGGAGATAATAGTATCCTTAACCACTCAAACACTTGACATCATTTAGAGATTTAACAGGTTACTTTATCTATGTAAAAAAAAACAAATCAATTTTCGATTTTAACCAAAATCGATCAGTTGTAACCGAAAATTGAACTGAAAATTTTTAAATTTTGTAAAGATAATAATATTATGTCCATAAAATTTTTTCTAGATGTGTCAATACGTTAGAACTCAACATATATTTTATTTCAACAAACCGTGTCTTATAACGAATTATTATGTAGTTTTATGAATAATAGATACCAAAATACATATTTACATTAAATCCATTGGTCTGAGTGTGACAAACTCTTAGAATTATTAAAATATATTAATGATTACACTTATTATTATCACACGTATATAAAACCACTTTTCACCTTATTGTTCCTATTTGCGTTAACGTAGAAACCATTATTGCAACTTTTAGAGATGAATCTAATTTAACAAATTTGTAGAAACTATTAGTAAAAAATTATGTAAATATTTTTTAAACATACCACTACTTAATCTTTTTGCCACCGTTTTAGACCCCCAAATAAAATTAGAAGGTTTGAGAATATCATTAAAAAAATTAATATTTTGGATTTTTCGACAATGATGGTAGACCTTTATCGACTATAGGATTATAATTACATAAATAACTACTTTGTTAAATGAGCTTATAAGTAGAATATCAAACAATTTTAGGTAATAGTGTTCCAATTTGTGGCAGTTATAGTGACTCTAGTAGTAGTGCTTCTAGTGGAGTAATACTAGGAAGAATGGGGAACATAATGAAACAAATATCGAAACGGCCTAGGTCTATATTTGTGGAACTTGATACTTGTCTAACGACTCCTTTAAGATTGTTTAGACAGGTGAAGAGGATGATTTGTTGGACTGTAATTTGATATTCTTGATTGGTGGAGAAGCAAAGCCCGAGATTTTTTTTGTTTTATCGGCTATGGCAAAAAAGGTTCTAGTATGTCCAGTTTTAACTGTTGCAGTAAAGCAGGCATTTCGCAATATACGGTGCATTGTAGACGACCATCATACATCATTGTATCCAATAAACTTAGAATATCAAACATCCTTGAATGATTAGATAGCTGTCGAAAATAGAACCCAAGGACATGAACAAGACGAAGAAGAAGAAGACTCATTCGATACATGAAAAATGATATGACATCGACAAGTACCACAAGTCCAGCTAACTTGTAGCAATCCAACATGTAAGTAAAATAAGAAAATTTCGTGAGTTTTGATTCATTTATATATGAGAGGAGATCTTTGGCCCTCTTAATAAACCTACTAATCAACACACGGTCCTGAGATCAACAGCGAGGATCAAAACACAAGATAAAGCGCATAAAGGGTGATTTCTAATTACTTCTCAGTTGCTGCCAAAAAATTGCGTCTTATGAATCTGATGATAATTTAGTTTGACCCATTTTCGCCCCAATTTCAGGGAGCCCTAGAGTTGATGGAGATGAAGACGAAGACGAATTCGATGATGAGCATGAATTTTAATACAATGGAAACGAACATTATCCTGAAGCTGCTTTCTCATCTGACCATCACATTACCAGAACTGCCTCTGGAATCACCATTCCTCCAGAGGTGGACAGTTCAACTGGCAACTCTGAAATCCCTCTCCTTACCTATGGTGAAGAGGTAGATTTCAGATTCTTGAATTTTACTGACTCGTTTTGTTTTGTTCATTACAAAACATGATGAAAAAATAACAATCTTTAGTGCAGGATGATACGATTTCAATCGATAAACATGCTCTCATCATTCCACCTTTAACAGGCCGTACTTGGCGAGTTCATCCAGTGGCGTTTAGAGTTTGCGTTTTGACGATGTGCGTAAATGCTAGGGTTTCTTGTTGTTCGCCTCGTGAATCTGTTTTTGACTATGTCTTCTATATTAAGATCAACGGCCAGGATCGCGTGTTGATTAATGAATTTATTAAAAGGGCCAAGGATCTCCTCCCTTTATTTATATATATAGAAAAATTATATGTATGCAAATTTATTATAAATATTCATTTATAATTAAGTTGAAACGCCTCCTCTTTCTTTTTTTTTTCTTTCTAAAATTTATAAATTATAACCTTTATATAACAAATAATATATATTTACATCACAAAAAAATATCAAAAAAATTTAAATTTTATATAAACATATAAACTTTATATAATCTACAAATTATATATATATAACTTATAGTATTATATACTTGATATAAACTTATAAACTTTATATAACGTATATATAATTATAATTTATAATTTTATATAATAAAAAACTTTAATAAAAAAATATACAAAATATTAAAAATAATAATAATGATATTAAAAAAATACCCACCAAACCAAAGGTTGGACCATACCTTAACCGCTGGAGCCCGACCGAACTGGACCGAATAACCAGTTTGGCGATCAATCATGGACAGGGTCAGCCCGTCGATCCGCGGTTCAGGTCTAAGGGTAGACCAATAAATTCGTATTAGGGTTGGTCAAACAGGATATCGGGACGGGAATTCCCAATACCCGTTCCCGTCCAGATAAGAAACGGGACCAAAAATTTGATTCCATTCCCATCTCGAATTTCCATTTTTCCAAAAATTTTGGGAATTCGATTATCGGGAATTCCCGAAAACTCGCAAAATTCTAACTATTTTTTTTAAAAAAAAAAAGCTTATCGAGAATTCAAGAATCGGAATTTGATACCCGAAACCGCACCGAATACTCGAATTCCCACATTTTTTTGGGAAAACGAGAATTCAGCCTCCCATTCCGTACTGTTTAG
>JAOWBN010014117.1:0-10873 GCA_028565015.1 Pinguicula moranensis
TTAATTTTAAAGTAAACAGGAGACTCATTCAAGTGCGTGTTCACATTAATAATTAAGTGCAAGAAATCCACTTTTTTCCTACCTTATGTCTAAGTATAGGTTTCAAGTTCTATTTGACAATTATCGCACAATATGGCAATAAAGAGTTAACCAATATTGTGTATTCTCACGTAGTTTATTTGGCCAAAATAAATCACATGCATTTATTAGTTTAAGTTGTCAAATAGACTAATTTCAAATAGCCCAAGACATGAAACTTACATTCATCTACAAAATAATCAGTCGCCCATCTCTCAACTTAGAAGTATAACAATGAATTGGCTATGCATATTTAATTTGAAACAACACCACAAACGTTTAAACAATGAAAATATAATAAAAATTTAGTAATTCAGAAAACTCCCTCGAAAAAGCAATCTAATCCTAACTTTAATTCACAATCTTTAGGTAGTGAAAACTTTCAAATCAAAAGGCACATTATTGCTATAGCTTTAATCCCAGCAAATTAGATTTTTTGCATTGTTCCAACTGCAACTTTTTCTTCTGATTTGGGAGTCCTCCTCCATTCTCAAAATCAGCCGTCCATGAACTCCACTCTTGCTGCATGAACATCCTTTTTCCTGCAGCTGCTCATCTCCTTCGTTTTTTATTCTCTTTTTTTCCTCTTGAAACCCTCCAGCAGCGTGATTTTCTTACTCATGCCACTTTCTTTTTTTTCTACTTTTTGTCCTTTTCTTCAACTCCCTCTTTCTTTCTTTCTTTGTTTTCCGCAGCCTTGTTTGTTCTCCCTCTTCTCGTCAACTCTTAAATTTTCTCTTTTTCTTTCTTTTTAACCTCTCTTTGCCCTCTTTTATCCTCCTGCGGGATTTAGATTATTTTTTCCCATTTGGCCAATCAACATTTTTGTCTTTAATGAACGAAAGTAGCCCAAAATATTTTTCTTCAATGAATTTTCCTTAAAATTCATAATACAACTCAAGTGAAAATCATGAAATTTTTTCAATAAAAATTATCAAAATGAGTCATTTATAATTATCAATAAGTGTAAAATCATAGAAAATAAATAGGTATATTTGGTTTGTATTAGTAGCCAGCCCACAATATTTGTTGTTGCCCCTATGATAATTCAACACTCTGCAAAGAAGAAGATAACTTCACTTGAAGAGGAAAAGAATGAAAATTCTTCAATACCATCTAAAACTTCGATAGCTGGTATGATATACATCCATTATGAGGAAGAAAAATGCTGGTTTCGGGGCAGTATGACTAGGACATTACTGGATCATGCATTTTGTCTCAATTTGGAGCATGCAATTTCCCTCCAGAATTTGAATAAATGAGGCATTGCTGGGTGGCAGGAAAGTTCTACTGGAGAAATATTGACCCGGAAGAACAATCTGGAAAAAACTGAACTTAGAAATGTTATAGGTTGGTTTGCTCCTTGGAGCCATCGAAACTGGAGTCGCGAGATGAAGAGCGCTTGTGCTGGGGCTGCCACTACCTTGCTTATCCCTCCATGTTGGGAGTATCCAGGATTAGAAAGTGTATTTCATAGCAATATACATATAAAAACAAATATGATGGTATAATCTAATATCTTAGTACTAAGACTTCTAAGAGAATAGATCACATCGACTTTATATGTTAGTCCACACATGCATACGCCTCAACGGACCTGAACCTGTTTAGGTCTAGTAAACCTTCTCACTCCAGTTTGTGGCTTGGCTTATTTATGGGTTTGCACAGTTGATACAAATCTACCATGAAACTTTCCAGTAGCAGGAGTTGTTGAGAACAAGGCTGTTAATCAAAACTAAGATAAAACACACTATAGATTAGTGTTCTTCTAGTGGAAGGCATACCTTACTAGATCAGCGTTAAGATAGAGCCGTGGATTGTTCCTCATGTGATTGCAGAGTGGCAGGAGGCTCTTGATTTTGTTCCCGAGGCTCCTTCCTTCCAAATGCAAGTGCTATCTCTAGTCTCTAAAAGAACAATGCTTAGCTAAAAATCACCTCACCATATATACTCAAATTAGAACTTTTGCGTATTTTTTTCGGATAGATTTACTTGAACACTTAAACCTTGTTAGTAAATTCAATGAAAAATTAATAACAAAGTAGTAAATAGACGAATTTAAGACTCGTGGTTCACCAAGAACAATGTTCTTGACTACCTCCACGTTGGAGCTCCAAATCCGGACGCACACACTTGTATTAAGATTATTCTCCACAAAAATTACAGTGTAAACAACTTTACATTCAAGAACCCTCTAAAAACCAACACTTCCGAACCAACCCGCTCTACACAGGCAGATTTGTAAAGCAAAAGGTGACAACAGGTCACCTATGCACAACAGGACTCACAACAACCCTGAAAACGTTGCCGAAAGTTAGAAAACGAGAAGTTCGCCTGAAGAAATCTCTATCACAAGAGAGAAAGTTCAAGAGAATATCGCGTAGATAGAGAAACTGAATAATGAGTTGAATGGTCGATTTTCTAGATAAAAGTTTATATATCGAACCATTCTTCAATCCTGGCCGTAGGATCCCTTTGATCGAACAACCCTTCTTTTTTCTCTGTATGTATTAATTGTGTTAGTTGGATCTGTGTTTCTTTTGACGGCTCAGATCTTCTCTTTAGGCATCGCTTGCTATTGACTGTCCGATAACATTTGAGGCCGACGATTCAGATCATTCTAATCTATGCTTGTTGAGATTACATGCAACCCGTTTAATCAACAGTTTATCATTGGTTAAGAACACTTGTTCCGCAAAACACGGATCAAGTTCCACAAAGTTTCAACCGCATGATTAACACAAATATCAACGGTCACGATCACACTTTCATTAAGGGTATACATGTCATTACACAATTCTACAAATGGCAATTTGGTAATTTCATATATCAACAATCTCCACCTTAAAATTAACAATTTCCAAGCTTAACTCAAAAACAAAGACAAGTAATGAGTTCCAGGATTTTTTTCGGCTCCAAATAAACAATCCAAAAAATTAGTGCATTCCAAGGAGTTTCAGGCAATGCTGAAACTTTACTTGGGTCACTACCTTTATTCCACAATCAACAGCATTTTGCTCGGTAGGTATTTTAACTAAACACACAAGTTTTTCAGATATAATATCCCTAATAAAATGAAATTTAACATCTCTGTGTTTAGTTCTTTCGTGAAAGACTGGATTTTAACTAAGGTATATTGTTGATTGACTATTAGAATATACCTACACCACATATTCACACATACCAGATTCCTTTAGTAGACCTTGTAGCCACAAGGTTTCCCTAAAAGAATCTGCCAAAATAATATATTCAGCCTTGGTGGTTGACAAAGCAACCATGGGCTGTAGTTGGGATTTCCAACTAATGCAATTACCAACAAACAAAAACTGTAACATGTAGCGGACTTTCTAGAATCCAAGTCATCCGCAAAATCACTATCCATATATCTAATTAGATTCAAATTAGAATTATGTTTCCTAAAATAAAGACCCAAACTAGATGTACCTATTAAGTATCTAACTGTCCATTTTAGGGTCATCCAGTGTTTTATCCCTGGTTTTGACATAAATCTACTCAAAAGTGATACAACAAAAGCTATATGCGATTTTGTACTAACCATAGAATACATTAAAGACCAAGAAGATTTCCATATGGTGTTTTATCCATTTGTTCAGATTCACTAGTTGTTTTTGGACATTGATCCTTGCTAAGTTTGAAGTGAATAGTCAAAGGAAGTGTTACAGATTTTAGTTCATCAAGCAAAATTTTTTTAAACAATTTATGCATGTAAGAGGTCTGATGCAACTTCAAAGTTCCTTGTTTTTCTATCCATTAAGATCTCTATTATTAAGATTCTTTTGGCTTCCCCAAGATCCTTCATTTCAAACTTAGATTTCAGCTTATCTTCTAGCTTATTAATTTCACTCTTGGATGAACTGATTATAAGCATGTCATCTACATACAATAACAAATAAACTGAAACACCTTTAGCACTTAAGAAATATAAGCATGAGTCAAACTAACAAACCCTAGGTCACAAATGAAAGAATCAAATCTTTTATACCATTATCTAGAGGCTTGTTTTAGGCCATACAAAAATTTCTTAAGTAGACAAACACAATCAGGATTTTCCTTATCAATAAATCCTAAAGGTCGATCCATATAAATATTTTCTTCCAATTCACCATTTAAGAAAGCTGTTTTAACATTCAACTGTTCAAGTTCTAAATCAAAACAAGCCACATAAGCAAGCATTGTTCTTATGGTTTTATACTTAACCACATGTGGGAATATTTCATTATAGTCTACACATTCTCTTTCATTATAGCCTTGCCTTAAAAACACATGAATCAGATTTCAATATGCCCTCTTTAACTTTAAAAATCCACTTGCAAACTACAGTTTTCTGATTTTTAGATTTAGGGACTAATTCCCAAGTCTGATTTTTATTAAGAGAGTTCATCTCTTCAATCATGGCAAGTTTCCAGTTTTCTGAATTTTCACAATTATTAGAAGAATAATAGTCATTAGGTTCAGCATGAAATACTTGATCCGCCACATTAAATGCAAATTCCACAAATTCAGCAAAGTTCGCAAATCTACTAGGTACCCTTCTAGTTCCAGTTCCATTGTTTAGGGCAATACTGTATGAGCTAGAGGGTTGGGCTGGGGGGTCTTGAATTTCTTCAGACCCCTCAATTTGGATATATTCATGTGAATGAATATTTCTGTCCAACTCCACCTCAATAGGAGTTTCCCTTACCTCATTCTCAGTTGATGTCTCAGCAAAATTCAGGGGCAAGCAAGGAAATTCAGATTCATTAAAAATGACATCCTTGCTCATTATTATTTTTAAACCAGGTAAACTCCTGTCCCATAATCTATATCCCTTAGTGACTTCTTGGTATCCAAGGAAGACACACTTTAGGAACCTGGGATCTAATTTACCAGACTTGGTGTGAGCATAAGCTGCACAACCAAACACCCTTATGTGGATCAGATTATGGTCTCTAGCGGTCCAAACAAATTTTGGGGTTTTAAAGTCTAGTGAAGATGAGGGGCTCCTATTTATCAAATAGGCAGTCGTACTCAGTGCTTCTCCCCAAAATAGTTTTTTCAAACCAGAAGTGGTGAGTAAACATCTAACTTTATCTAACAAACTCCTATTCATTCGTTCTGCTACCCCATTCTGCTGAGGGGTGTACCTAACCATTCTTTGTCTAGTGATACCAAAATCAGAACACATAGTATCAAACAAAGAATTACAAAATTCCAATCCATTATCTGTTCTCAAGTATTTCAGTTTAAGATCAGTTTGATTTTCTCATAAAAAATTTCACTCTTTAAATTTTGTAAAAGCTTGGTCTTTAGACTGAAGTAAGAACACCCAAACTTTCCTAGAAAAATCATCAACAATGCACAAAAAATACCTGTTACCACCATGTGTGGAAACAAGTTTAGGGCCCCACAAATCAGCATGCAAATACTCAAGTTTCTATTTAGACAAGTGTATTCCTTTTGGAAATTTAATCATATGTTGTTTACCTAATACACAGGATTCACAAAATTCAAGATCAGATATTTCATGCTTTCCTAGACTCCTTACGGAATGCAAAATAGTCAAACCTTTATGACTAATATCACCTAATCTCAAGTGCCACAATTTTGTATTATCTGCAGCACATATAGTTAATGCACACTCATCAATGGATTTTAAATGTTTTCCCTCTAAAAAATAAAGTCTGTTTTTCCTTTTTGCAAACAGTTTCGGCCATTTTTGAAAACATTTAATATCCCATTTCCAGAATAAAAGGAGCAACTAGTTTCTTCTAGTGCACCTAAAGAAATCAAGTTTCTTTTTAATTCAGGTATGTATCTTACATCAGACATGCAAACTTGTCTTTCATCACATAATTGCAAGTTAACAGACCTTGTACCTTCTACTGCACATATGTTATGATTTCTCATGAATACCACACCCCTTTTAGACTAATTTAACTCACTAAACCAGTCTTTGCGTGGACACATATGATAAGTGCAACCTGTATCTAAGATTCATTCTTCATTTTCAGAAATGTCAGATACATTTAGTGCTTTAGATAAACATTGAGAGACATAGAGAACTTCATCTTCTTCCCTATCTTGTGAAGCTATATTTGATTCTGTTTTCTCAGTTAGTTTTCTTTTTAACTTGAAATAGTTCTTCTTAATATGACCTTGCTTATTACAGTGATGACAGACTCTTTGTTCCTTAAACTTCTTATTTTTATCTTTGCCATTATCACTTTTCTTATTTTCAGCTAGGTCAGATTTGCTGTCAAATAGTGCATTGTTTTGACTTTTCATGTTTCTGAGTTCTAGTTCCCTAGATTTTAAACCTGACATTATGATTTCAATATTAGGGACTGACTACCACATAGTCCCCAGTTAATGAATTCAACAAAATCATAGACATACTAACATCATCTAGCTCATGTTCTGTGCCCTTTAAAATCTGATTCAGTTTAAAGAACTCATCTAAATTGTAATCTGTGTTTTTGCTAGGATCCATTCTAAAAGAGAACAAAGAACCTTTAACAAATATTAGATTTGTAGTGATTTTTGATGCATACACAGAATTAAGTTTATTTCAAATAGTTAGAGGATTTTCATCCCCATCAACTTTCCTGAGAACAGAATCAGACAAGTTAAGGATTATCAAATTATATGCTTCTTCCTTAACTTCTTGTTCCCTTTTCTGAATATTAGCAGGCCATTTAGTAATATCAAATATCAAAGTATAATGAACCTTGTTATGTGACAGAAGAGCTTTCATTCTTTTACTCCACCCATTAAAATCATATTTCCCATCGAACATGTTAATTTCAATCCTAGTAGTCATTCTTTTATGATTTCTTTAATCAAATACTTCAAAACAATGTTTAGGATCTAGATTTTAGGGTGAGTATTACACAGGCCAAAATGTCACACCCATAGCAACAGGCACAATCTCAAACAGATACGATGTAACTACCAATGTGGCTAAATAAGCACAACACTAGAGCACAAAGCCCTGATTCACATAGTCACAGAATAGGCGGCAAGCCTTCATAGTTTGATAAAGCGATAAACAGCCCCATACGCAATGGCCACAGTTTCTAAAATAGGCTACAAGCCTTAAACAGAGCTCCTAGATCTAGGATCTAGAAGTGCATGCAGCGGAATCACCGCAATCGTAATGCATAAATCAAAAGACAAATCATAACGAGAATGCTCACCAACCTAACAATTTTAGGGATTTGAGATTTACTTCTCACTTAGATCTTCTTCCGTAGAGAGGCCTGGATCTGCTGCTTCAAGATTGCTGCAGAATGCTCCGCTCAAGCACCTTGAGCCTCTCCTTAGATCCGTTCGTCCTCTCACCGTGTAGCCTGAGATGCCGACCGTTGCCACCCACCTATCTTTGATGCCACTGTTGGAATTTAGATCTCGGACTAGTTTTCTTGCACACTTAATATCTTGTTAGTAACTTTAACAAGATTTAGTAAAGTAATGACAAAAGCAGTAAAAACACCAGGTTTAATTACCGTGGTTTATTGAAAGACTTAACCCTCATCTAATCCATGTTGGAGATTCAAATATGAAGTCTCACCACTCTTATTACTTCTCTTTCAACCACAAAACAGTGTAATATTTGCAAATACAACCTTGAAATCCTAAACAACCACACCTCCAAAAACAATGAAACTGCAAGAACAATTTCCTGTAAATCTATGGTAACAACATGTCACCTCCTTCAATTAGACCCCTAAAAGAGCCTAAAGCCACTTCGGAAGTTGGAAAACCAGAGGTTTTGCCGGAGAATCCTCAAGAGGAATGAGAGAAGTCGAGAGAGAATCGATGTAGTGAGAGAAATTGATTTGTCGAAAGTGTGCCGATCGACACAGCTAAAGCTTTTATATCTCCTCCATCTTCCAATCCTGTTCGTCGAATATGATGAATCAAACAGTCCATATCTTTCCTTGATAAGTCTCAATTTTGACCATCAGATCTGTCTTTCTTTGAACGGCTGAGATCATTTCTCACATATCGATTCAATATAGATCATCCGATAACATTTAACATCAACGGTTCAGATCTTACAAGAATGTGTTTGTTGAAATTACATGCAGACCGTTAGATTAACAATTATCAAGGGTTAGAAATGGATCAAATCAAAGTACACGAATTCCGATTACATATAATATACCACAGCCGCACGATCAACAAACACATCAACAGTCTCGATTAGAATTTCATTAAGAGTAATCTTGTAATTTCACAATTACAAATCATATTTAGACAGTTTGGTAATTTCACACATCTAACAATAGTGCATTTGTCTGCCAGCTTGCATCTTTTAGGAATTTTGTCTTACAAAGCTCTCCAAACAAAAGCACACCATCATGTGTAGCCCCCTTGATCCAAGTCATCTTCAAATAATGTGTCGGTTGCTATCCATGAGTGTGGTGAGGTGCAATAGTTGCTTTATAAGCAAATTTAGTGGAATAATTTCCAGAATTCTCCCAGCTCCACTTCCACATTTGATATGCCTTGTACTAGAGTAGTTGCATTCAAGAACAATTGTTGGAATAGAGATAAATACATTTTCACGTTGGAAGAGATTTCTTCTCCATGGACAATGCTGCCTATTGACCGCCAATCGGAGCAACCACCGTTGAGGAAAGTGCTCACTTCTCTGCTCGCTCGGGCCACATTTTTTTATTTGTGCAGAGGGAGGATGTTTGGCTGATGCACATACCTCGGGAAAGTCTACGAACCATGAGGCCTCGTGCAAAGAGACAGAGGATGACCTACTACGAATAGGAGTAGACTTATCCAGCCTTGAAGCAGGCGAGGTAGTAGATCTTTGGATCTCCAGAGTCATCGAAGGGGTCGAAGACCCAACCCTTCAAGCAAAATGCTAGAGTTACCCATCTCGCTCTCTCCATCAAATTGACAATTGTATAAAGTTAAAGGCATATCAGTTCAAATTAAAAAATAATGAAGCGTTACATGATCAACCCCATACCTAGAAAAGCCTTAATATTCTGCCAGAACTCGTGAGAGTGTTCTTGGGACAGGATCACCTCGTCGAGGTATGCCTCCCCCTAAAAAAAAAAAACTATTGAAGGTTGTGTAAGAAGTTGGCAGACAACTTCTCAGACTTTGTTTCTGCAGTTTTGATCACCGTGCAAGGGACTGAGTTGAAACACCAAAAGAACTTTAACGATGGGCGAACATAAAAGAAATCTGACTACAAACCATCAAAAACAAGGGGAAAAAACCTCATTATGCCCTTACCATCGTGACGATAAAGGTTTACCAGGAGCCCATCGGGGGAAATAGGGTAGAAAGAAACCAAGAAGAAAGTGAAGATGGCTTGGATATCGGTTACACGGCCATGATTCAGCAAATCACCAAGAAAATGACCAAGTGAGTACAACTGTTGGGCACAAGATGGAACAGAGCCATCCGCCCAAAGCAAAGGAATTTTGAATAAGCAAAAAAAGAGGAATACGACGCTCTCTGAAGAGTTGCACCTCGAACATGGCGAAACATCCACTAGGGCGCAGGTGATTCAATCCTTAGAGGATGGCACCACCAATCCAAAATTGGAAGGCATGCGATATCTCCTCTACATATACCTCTTCCTCTCACCAGTCATAGAGGAGCTTGCCCCCGCAAAGAGCGCAACTCTCGCCTTGGGGATCAACGAATGGGAGTTGTTCAGGATAACTCATTCTCACTGACTCTAGTCATGTTTCTTCGCCTAGGACTAAGAGGCGACCAAAAAGCTTTATGGAACTCGCACTAGGCGAAGAGGAAGGAACAATGAGGAAAATAGATCATTGGGGAACTAAGAGTCAAACCAAAGGGAAGAGAATACAAGGAAGACAAACCGTTACAAAAAGCATCAATCGTACTGCGTAAGGAAATTTCAATGGTCGAAAAATTCTAGAAAGTTCATATAACTATAACCCTTAAACTTGGGGGATTCATAATGTAGGCAAAAGAAAAGATTGATAAAAAGCTCATCAAGTGTCGAGTCCATTCTCTGTTGGGGGAAGGAAATTTCTCAAGTATGCGGACCACCCCGAGGACTAACAAGGACTCGAGGAATCTGCCTCATGCCTTCATATACGGGTTTGAAGGGGAACAACCTCGTATCAACAATGAGTTGCCTCGAGATGAACACATACATTCCCACGACAGGGACTTGACGGTTACTACCCATAAGTGGGGTATCTAGTTAACCGCCACATCACATGAGCTCGATGAGAAAGGACCTTATACCACTTAAAAGACCAATTGAGGAAAGCATATGCATCCCTCAACAGGGATGAGATAGCCGCCACCTGACTTAACTATCTCCTTTAATTGCTGACAGGAAAGATAATACGCAATCTTAATACAAATTCTATGTATATAAGCAGATAACGTGGATTTGTGAATTAAATTTATGCACAAGACAATCAAAATTTGAAATAAATGACAAAGATACGGTGCTTAACCCAATAAAAAGTTACACGAAATAAAGAAAACTACAAGAACGAGATGGAGAGTTGTGTTATGCCTTAAGAACCCAATCAAACATGCTTAATTAATCCCTAGCTAACACTTATACTAGAAATGAATGAAAACAGAGATTCAATTGAACGCCTAATAGTAGCTCTACCCCAATATTAACATGAAATCAATAACACACTTTTAAATAGACCACAAAGGTGCATGCAACCCAATTATCTCCAAAATAAAAATTTAAAAAAAAGAGTTTCATCTAAGATTCATAAATAAAATCAATAAAATCGTCTCTTACGATAAAATACATGCATCT